>VMBQ01001283.1:0-12961 GCA_007657795.1 Dreissena rostriformis | reverse complement strand
CCCCCCCCCCCCCTCCCTCGGGTTATAAAGCCCATGTTTGTAATTCCTTTTGAAAATGTTCTGACATTTAAGTAATGAAATAAATTTTCAAACTAGGTATCTTAAAACATCTAGCTTTAAATAAAAGAAAGCCAGTAAAAGCCGTGATTTTGCATCGAGAGTTAAAAAAAAATGTCGGGTAGACATACCCTTCCCGCAACAATTAAACCAGCGGTCCGAGTGCCCATAAGTTTCCTATGCGTCTGTAGTAGATGCGGAAGTAGTAGAAGTAGTTGTGTTGTATGTGTTGTTTTTTTTGTATTAGTAGTAGTAGTAGTAGTAGCAGTACTTTTATGTGTACATCGAACATATGTCTTTAATAAAACCCATTATAAGTCATTCGAAAACCAAACAAAATCTACACTTTCATTGCGACAGAACGTAATTCATTGATCTATTTTTATGTCCACCACCAAACATTTAACATTTTGTTTCGGTTCTGATTTGAAGAACATCGCGTTGTTACAACCCCCATTAATTTGGTCGTGGGGTGGTCTTGTTAAGTATCACTATAATCGTTATTGCAATAGTTATTATTATCATAACAACAGATTTACCAACATCATTGTAATCATCATCTTCATCATAATCATAACTATTATTACAATTATTAAAAAAATTATCATTTTTTCTTCTTCTCCTCCGTTTTATCTAACATGAGTAATCTGTGATCATGGTGTGCCTTTGTAATTGTCTTTTTCTGTCGTTTGTTGTACTAAGTGCGTCTTCCTTTCATACTTCGTGAGTCTTCATTGCACACAGGAAAAAAAAAACTACCGTGGCCGCACTTATAGGTCAATCTTAATGAAACTTGACAAGAACAGTTTGGAATTTGTTAACAATACGTGAACAACTAGCTCACTAGTTGATTGTGAAACCTTGTAAACAGAACATTTAAGATCATTGTGGTCGTAATAAGAGATATCGTAGCATGTGCTGTTTGTAGTTTTACTAATACATTTCTTCAATGTTCCATCGCTGAACTGTTTGTGGGACGGATAGGACACATTATGACACTTTGCCTTTATTGAAAGAAAATCGCTCGTTCGTGTGAAAAATATGTTGATGAAAATAAAGATTTACAAAAAGTATCGATGGCACTATCAACAATTGTTGTGGCTGATTTTAAAAAGTAACTAGAAACTTATTTTCCACCGTCTCGTATTTATAAATACCGAAAGTGAATAACGTAGTTTAAAAAAATTCTCAAGCGACCACAAGAGATCAACTACCAATATTCAGTTTAACTGTATTTTACTTTTAATATAAAAGTGCATTAATATAAAAGTATACGTCGATGTTCTCCTATTAGGCTCTGTTTGGCGCAAACGCGAAACATTTATCAGCGGGATAAGCTAGCAATAAAAACATGTACACTATATCTTCTCATTTCAATGTCATCGTTGCTTTATTTAAAGCGTTCGGACGAATCAATATGAAAAGTCATTCTTGATATATTCAGGCTGGACAAAATGGAGAAAGAACCAGATACTATCAACAGGGCGGTCAGTTGTCTGCTGTCTATGCCGGAACTGCCTCAGGAAACAAGAACAAAGAACGAGGTTTGTGTTTTGTGATGGATGCATGGAAACATGTTTCCTTTCTAACAAGACAGACGGCTATTTTTCCTTTTATAAAAGAAGTAAAGTGTCATGTAATTTTTCTGCAACATACTATGAACGAAGCCGGTTTATTTTGACCATTAGGTTTTGAAGACAGTATACCGGTGTTTTATATGTTAAGTAAATACATAATAATAATAATAATAATAATAATAATAATAATAATAATAATAATAATAATAATAATAATAATAACATCTTTATTTAAGGAAGATAGACCTGTTAAAAAATAAATAAGATGAAATTACATAATATGCAATTTATATAATACATTTCTATGTTCAACAAGGTCTTCTAACATAATACAATTTACAAAAAATACATCATATTTCATCTTGAGCAATAAGAACAAAACATGAATAAACCTATATGCATGCACATTAACAATGATATATAACATAATTAAAAACAAATGACAGACATAAAACTACAATTACCATTTATGCAAGAACAGTATTCAAACAATGAACTAAAGTTATTTACTAAAAAAAAACATGAAGCATGTTCAGTTTATTTCATAGTGTGGTAGAAAGATAAGCTTTTAATTTTTTCGTAAATGTCATTAAATTGTTTGTTTGACGTATAGATTGGGATAACGAATTCAAAAGACTGAATTTACTGAACACGATTTCAACTCACTAAAAACATATCTAGATGCTAAGCTAGATTCTAAGCATTGCTCTGTTCTAATTATGTAGCCCATTGAAAATTTACTTGCAAAACACAATTACAATGGATTATTAACAAATTTCCACGTTTGGTAAACGTTTTTTTTTTAATTTTCGAATTGAACATGGTTGTTATGTGGTAGAAAATAATACGTAGTATTATTGGCATGTTTATGTTTAATGGCACCATCGACACGAACAAACTGTACAGGCGGATTAAACATTACATAATAGTACTTGGTCAGAATGGTAGGCGTATGTTACAAAATGTCATCGCTTTTATAGTATACTGATATGTTTATTGAAGGTACGTGTTCTCAATTCGAAACTCAATCCTGGTGCTAGGAGAGTTTGTATCAATGTGGATCTACCGCGGTGGTCAAACAACAGACGGGGTCAACACCTTGTGACAGACTTGCTGGTATAACGCAATGGTTTTGATTTTCATTAATAAATGCATTATACATCTCAATTATAAAGCGTTTCAAATGCAGTTATTAGAGCTAGAAGAACTTTTGTGTTTTTATAACAAAGGTGTGCCCCTATACCTAGACTTGAGTCAGCGTATTTATTTTCAGGAAGACTTCTTTGTGCATTCATCAGTATTTGTTTTCACTAATAAAGTTAACCACAGATGATGATTTTGAGGACAGGGTCGGACTGACAGACAAACCTACACGTTGTGAATTAAATCGTATACGCTTTCTTGTGTGTATTTTTTGCGATTTTGACAACTTCTATAAAATTATATGTATGTTGTGCTGTAAATGACGTGAAATATGTTGAAAGTGCTTTTTTAGTGGAGACATTTAAAGGGCGTTCAGTACACATTATTGGCACTTTTGAAGTCTGTCATGAAATGCCTTATCTTGATAGATTAAACGAAATACATTATAGAACCTCACGATAACCAAACAGCAAACACATTTAACCTAAGGAACGATTTTTAATGAAATGGGTAACTTCCGCATGATTCAAACTATTCTCGTCCGAACTCCGAGTCCCTTCACTTTACTATCCCGATCGTCTAGCTGCTACATGATTATTTTAGTTAGAATAAGTGATCCTTAAAAAGCCAAACATAACAAACACAACCGAAACAACCCAAATTGTTCTATCGTTTCGTATTTGTTAAGCATTATAATTTTAATAATATGAAATAATACTTAGCCATTAACAAACATGTGTTTTACGCATAGGGCTATTTTGTAGTATTATTTTGCTCTATGTACTATGTTCTTGCTTCTTTTTAATATGTAACATAAAGTCGCAACAAAGTAAATTCGTCTTATCGTTAAAAACAGCCTTAAATCATCTTTAGATATACATAAATTTGCATTTCGTTGTATTCATTTAAATCTATACGGCATAAGTAAAATATAACGTTTCACGACCATGATTTATTTGTTTCAAAATATAAAACAAACATAAATTTCAATGTATTATTGCGTGTATAATTGTTTCAATAATAACAACTGAATATTGTTTACGTATTTTTATAATATTGATGATGATTTAATAATAATAACCTGTTGCTGATGTAATAATTTTACATCCAGATTCCAGAGCAATTCCTAGCATTGTCTACCTGGTTATCGGATATGCTGGATGAGATTGGAGCCGGAAAATGCACTGTAATGGAGCGGAGATACTCATTTTTGCAGAGAGAGCGACTGTCGACGATAGCAAGACAACAACCGGGAGACATTTGTGAATATTTTCATTTCGGGAGCCAATCTGAAGGCACCACGACTCCAGGTCTCAATTCTGATATTGATTTTCTATATAGTGACAAACGTGTGAACATCATGACAGACTGGAGAGACTGGGAGGCTGGGATGGAGAACCAGCTGATGCTTCGTAATGACATCATTCCACCTCAACAGTATTTGCTTCAGGTCATACACAAACATGCTCCGGAACCGGTGACCCGTATTGACAATGACAAGTTTGTAAGGAACGATTCCGGGCAAGTACTGTTCAGCTCAGAAAGACGGAAACAGGAATCAGAGCAGATACAATCACATGTTGGAGAGGTAACCAAAAATGGACCTTCTGTGAGTTATATTCCCAACTGGGATATTGTATCGGCATTTCATGTCTGCAAACCTCTTCCTGAAATACAGCACTGGATAGACAGATGTAGAGGTAGGCATTGGCCGCCTGCCAAATTACTGGAGGCTGCACGACGATCTCCGTCTTTCCTGGTACCTGCAGGACATCCAGACAGTGATTACAAGCGCGAAGAATGGCGCCTGTCTCCGAACCTTATTGAACGAATGTTGATGTTTAGCTTTAATATGACACAAATTAAATGTTACATTAGTTTAAAAATAATTAAAAAAGCCTTACTTAATAAAATGGTTGGGGATTGTATCACAAGTTTTCATTGTAAAACTTTAATGTTCTACACCATAGAGAGAACACATCCTTCTCTGTGGAAGGAACATAACCTCATGTTTCTACTTTTACTTTGTTTACAAGTATTACAAAAATGGCTGCGACTGGGAAGCCTCCCTCATTATATAATAGAAGGAGTGAACTTGTTCGATGGGAAACTGTCTAGGGTGCAACAGAGAGGCCTTTTACAGTACGTGAACTACTTGATAAAGAACGACTTGCAAGATTTATTTCATATAGATATTGATGAATTAGGATGTCGGTTACAAGCGTGTGATATACATTGGATCGGACAAGCTAGAGAAGGAGAACGTGGACCTGTATGGTTACGTTACAGCATCAATTTGTTTCTGAAGTTCGATTACTTAGAAAGATTTTTTAAAGAATTAACACTGCTAATATATCGGATACAGAGTTCGAATCCAAACTTCCAGCAAGGTATACACAATAAATTACGAGCTGTTGTTGAAGACTCAACGAATGGCAAATTGACACCCGTTGCTTTCGACTTGATAAATCACCTGTTTTCATTACACAATTCAGTGCAAACATCAACGTGTTCGATACTACCAAACCATGCTTTTATCGAAATTATACGCCGCTTTCAATATTCTTTAAAAACGGATGTTTTTTCTAGCCGCTTAAAGTTGGCTTCGGTGCTATACTGCTTTGGACATCTTCACGCGGCAATTAGAGTGTTGAATGATGCGGAGATGAGGTATCATAGCAAGGTCAAGTCTATGTGTGGATTAAGAAATGTTAAAGGAGAAAGAGATCTACAGGTTTTTGCTAACATGATGTCAGACAACTGTGACAACGCACTCAGTGAACCCCCATTCGCATTCTGTGTCAGGTTTATTAGACAAGAAGCGCGCTGCGCCCCATACATATTGTGGTTTGAAATGTATCGCGGTATGACTGAAGAGGAAGTTGCACAGAGAGATGTCAATAATAAACAATGGATGGACAACGCTGAGGTGTCTGCTCGTCCTTTCCTTTACTATCTACAGTATCTCACGTATGGAGGAATCGGTGAACGCACCAAACAGCTACATGCGTTTGCATTACTCAAGTCGCATATGTGTGATCAAAGAAATAGAATCAACATGCATCACGCGGAGACAGTGTTAAGTTTGATTGGTCACTGCTATGAAATGGAATGCGACTATCAAAAGGCGTTATATATATACGAGACATCGGTGCGTTGTATGCATACGAACAATGCTGCTAACTGGCACGTACAGCGTGTGCAGCGCTTAATTAATAATTTACAATGAATATGACAACTTTGAAATGTGCAAAATGATAGCTAGACGTATGTGTTTGCAGACACTCTGTTTAGTCAGTTAGTTATTTTAGTTGAACATTTGATTGTATTAAAATTATAGACGTTATACTTTTTTGTTTGCATTACAGTAGGAACATATCATTTTTTGATGTTGATACAGACAATTCTAATTTATTGAATGTTAAGTTTATTTAGAAAGAAAACCTTAACCAAGAGCCTTCGTGTTTTCGTTTCAAGCAATTGTTCTAATCTGAGTGTAAAAAGTACCTGATACTCTAGTCACTCCGTCATTTTCTTTATATTGTTGGTGTTACTTTGAAAGAAAATATTTGAGTTTGAAAACAACACGCTAAACATTTAACATCAAGAATGACTTCAGTAATCATATACAAAACACATAAACATAATTGTTACGCGAGTTACACCTATATCTCGACACATGATACTCGTGGTGACTAAATGTGTCCCTTCACAGCTTATTTGTGAATTATCACGATTTGTACGACTACTGTTTCATTTTGCGCAAACGAGTGCATGCTTCAACCACCAAAACACGTGTTTAAATTTCTATTATGTCGCATATGACGTAATATCGTAAATTTTCATTCTACATTTTAGCTCGACTTTTCGCCGAACAGTCAGAGCATTACTACTTACTAATGTCGGCGTCTACGTTAATCTCTGGATAAGGTAAAGGTGCAACGATTCTGACCTGCAATTTAGCAGAATGGTTGCCAGTTCTTCCACAGGCATGCATTTAGAACTGCATACATGTTTTCGCAAAAATACGCTATTTTTTTTTCATTATATGTCAACGGCACATTGAACAGTATTTTATGCAAACCTGTGAACAGATTACAACATAATTTAACATATTTGAGTGCTCGATTGTAAAAAAGAACCACGAAATTATGATGACACGGAATAACTCATGTTCCAGCCGAATAATACAAACAATTTAGTTTCTCAACCAATTCAGCTCATTTATGTAATTAACATTGAATGGACACATGAAATTAAAATGCAAATATGATCAAAGGGACACATCTATAACAACACAAAACACACATAGTCCAGTCAATCTACACTTTGACCTCAAACTAATTGCAACAGAATTTCTGAGTGCGTAAATATGTTGATTAAAGCATTATATTAATCATATAAAATGTGGGGGAAAGTTGTAAAATTTATTATTTTGTTTTAATAATTTTAAAAGTTTGTTTGTGAACCGTCTCGACTACCGTAGATCTACACATAAATAGCATCGTCTGCATCTGATCAATACGCCGTGGGTTTCGATACTTCTTAAAAGCCGGAAAATTGTATATAATGGACTAATTCGAATGAGAAAGGTAAGTCAATCAATATATTTTATTAAATAATTTATATTTTAGCGCATACAGGTGCAGAATGTCCGTAAATGAAANAACAGTTTGGATCCAGATGAGACGCCACAGAACGTGGCGTCTCATCAGGATCCAAACTGTTTGCTATTCTGATAGTATTCTTTAAAAAAAAAATCGAAGAAAATGCTAATTTTAGAAATTTAGCAGACAACATTTTAGCAGACGACAAATTTCCCAGCATGCAAAGGGATATGTGACGTACCTGGAGTTTCTCAATTCTCTCCTGCACGGAGCGCTTGTCTCCCTTGACGTCACTCTGGGACTGCAGCTTCTTGCGCATGGCCACCACCCAGGACTTGCACTGTTCGAAGGAGCCCGTGTACGCCTGGTGGTCCAGAACGTACTGCTCCCAGCGACGACACAGCTCCTGGGGGCGGAAACATAGGAACGTGTAGTATATAAGACATCAGTTTTCACATTTATTTAACCCATTCCTGCTCAGATACGCACTTTGACACATTTGAAGTCCCTTAAAAAATCAAATAAAATATAAGACTGATGTTATGTCAACCGATTTTTAAATAAGCAACATACTTGTCACAATTTCTTTCTGCGCATTGTTGTAGATTTTGTTTTAATTATATTTTATTTGTTAATTTTCAGACTTTTTCTACTAAGCTTAATCAGCCTCTACAGATAATAAGCCAACAGAGACATACCACAAATCAGTCTTTTATAAAAAAAAAAAATAGTCACATACCTTAACAGTGACCTTGAGCGTCTGGTACTTAGAGGCGAGCTGTGACGCCTGACTGATCACGCGCGTGTCCGTGCTGACCCTCACCAGGTCCTGTGCGGAGTCACTCAGAGAATCAACATCTCCTTGGCGACCGTTCAACTCCTCCTGGTTCTTCCTCAGTCTCTCGAGCTGTGTCTGCTTGTCCTTGAGCGTGGCCTTGAGCTCGGTGTCCTTGACCTTGAGCTCAACCTCCTTGAGCCAGGAGTTACAGCGCTCGTACCAGGAGTCGAACTCCTTCCATTGGTCCATGCAGTTCTCCAGGTCCTTCTTGGTCTGGAATAGTGGGGGGTGAAATATTGGTAAAGTGACCTGGCTAAGAACTCTTGTGAAAAAAATGAAGTCACGAATAATACTTATTGCCATAAATGAGCCTTGTTCTGGGAAAATGGGGCTTAATGAATGTACGTAAAGTGTCCCAGATTAGCCTGTGTAGTTTGAACAGGCTAATCTGGGACGAAACTCTCTGCTTTTATGGAATTTTTCATTTATAGGAAGTCTCTTCTTTTCAAAAATCCAGCATAGGCGGAAAGTGTCGTCCCAGATTAGCCTGTGCAGACTAAACAGGCTAATCGTGGAGACACTTTGTGCAAATGCTTTAAGCCTGGTTTACCCAGAGCAGGGCACATAAAGAGAATACAAGGTAAGTTTTGAATACAAACAGTTTACAAGCAAAGGGTTAGAAAAATTATACCACTAGCCTTGGTGCGTGGTCAATGTTTGTGTTCCAAGCAAATTAAGTTATCTGTATTCCTCATATTTTTTTTATCACACTCACAAAATTTCTCAAAACGTTCTTTTTTTAATTAACAAACTCAAAAAACACCACAATAGAACACAGGAGCCACATTTTCCACCTAAACTGGATTTCGTTTTGAGGGGACTTCCTTTACACAAAAAATTCCATAAAAGCGGAAAGTGTTGTAACGACACTTTACGCACATGCATTTAGCCCTATTATCCCAGAGCGAGGCTCATATCTAAAAGACTTCTCACCTTCTGGAGTGCTGTGACAAATGCCTCCCAGTCGGCCCTCAATGCCTCCGTCTCCCTGACGATGCTGTCCTTGCCCTGAGGGGCCGTGTTAGGGAGCACCTTCTCCGCTAGGGCCACGATGTTCTTCACCTTCGGCTCTCC
Organism: Dreissena rostriformis; assembly: GCA_007657795.1. Classification (NCBI taxonomy): domain Eukaryota; kingdom Metazoa; phylum Mollusca; class Bivalvia; order Myida; family Dreissenidae; genus Dreissena; species Dreissena rostriformis. The sequence goes on along the minus strand of VMBQ01001283.1, from coordinate 3,665 downwards.
CTCCATCTTTGTCGCCAGGATGTCCTAAAATATGGGTTACACACCACTGTTATATAGAAGTTTGTTTGGGTTTCATTTCACTGTAGGTAAGAATGTGTTTGTATATATACTAATGGTTTGCCTGCTCTCAATTTAGTTTCATTTTTTTGGCAACAAATAAGTGGCTAAAAGAATTGTTTCCAGTGAAGATATTAAAAAAAAAAAAGTTTGTTTTGTTTGCATACTAAACCTTTCATGAAATTATTTGTTATAATCTTTTTTTCTTTACTGTATACAAATCAAGAGCAAACAAACCATGTGGTTGTGTGGTAAATGGTTTACAGAAATGCACATTCTATATTCTGACAACAAGTTAAAGCAGAAATAAAAGTTTTCATGCTATAATGACTTATGAACATTATGAAATTTGAGGAAGTTATTTCATTATGTTTGTGCACACATTATTACTCACATAAGCAATTTTAATTTACTGGTAATCCTAACTCATGCATAAACATCATTATAAATAGCCAAATAATATAAAGTTATTCTAAATGGCATAATGTCTACAGTAACACAGTAAAGTAATTCCATCATTTTCAAATCTGTGAGTAACTGCTTATTTTTATTTTTAACTGAATTAAGCTGGGTACTTAGGCTCTTGCATACCAGGGGCACTAAATGGACGGAAATCAATAGAAATGGGCATTTCAAAATGAAAACAACTATTTAACTATTTTGAAAACATTATGCCATTGTAACTTCAATGTTTACATATTATAATATGCATGCATGTATACATATAAGAGAATAAAAACATAAACAACACATGCAAACTGGAAAGTGTAGTTCTTAATGTTTTTTATAGCAAAACAAGCCAAGAGAAAAAAAAATTTGGTAAACAGAACTGAAAATTTTAAAATACCAATATAATTAATATATGAAAGGGAAAAAAGCAAACATTAAGTGTTAAGTCGAGTAACTAACTGTGGACAACACTGATCAAAGCTTAGAAGGTGTCAAACAAAAACTTAAATATCTAATCTTTATGGTGACTGATGAAAACATAAAATTGCAATGGAAAAAAAAATGAAATCTAAGTAAAAAGAAGTAATGTGAAACTGTGTGCAACATTCATGCAAACATCACTCTAACTAAAGTTATTGATGGGAAAAAAATCAAGAAAAAACAACATTTGTGTCAATAACCTTTCAACATAGAAGCATACCATTTTCACTGCTAATATTTCAACATTCAACTAGCAAAACAAAAATATAAGCAATATATTCATATAAATATATTTTGGAAATGTTAGCTTTCAGTTAATTTCTGAAGTTTCCATCACCAAAATTGTTTTAAATTTGGTTAAATAGCATATTTTGGAGTATAAAAACTTATTGCAGGAGGAGACTAATACTGTGTCGTATTTACACGGAATTGAGATCAAATAATAAGTAACAATTAACTGGAAATTCCCTTAACATTGGCTGTGTGTTTTATAAACTGCCAAGGTCCCATCCAATCTCAAAAAACAACACCACAAACCCCACCACTGCAAATGGTAGTATTTTTTGTGTCAAGAACGTTACTAAGACAAATGGCCCGCGTCATGCGAAAATGAATCTAATGTCATTTGTGGCCAGCTTAGCTCCAGACCAGCCTGAGCATTCATGCAGTCTGGTCAGAAGCTATGCCCTCTGCTACAAAGCCACGCAAGGTTCCGTTTTCTCATTAGCGGACAGGGTAGCTCATGAACAGACGGGGCTGATGGGCAGGCTAATCAGGAGCTACCCTGGCTGTAAATGGCAGAGGACCCATTTTCGCATGACGCGGGTCAAATTCGGAATGAAACAATACAAGTGCCTGTGATGATAATCTTAATGAATGTTAACAAGCATTTCTGGAGAATGCTTTTCTTTTGTCTTAATTCCTTCGCATGATAGTCTGCCTAAAAAGCATGTAGAAGCAGTCAGAAATGATCTCATTTTACTTTATTTCTCAATAACTAAGGCGACTGAATGTTCCAGCAGCAGCAGGGTTGAATTACCTGCGACAAATGTGGCGAGCTCAGCACTTTGGCAGCTAGTTTGGCCATGAAAACATCTGGCTAGAGACTACCACTGACAAGCTTGCATGTGCAGACGACTTTTTTACTTTATTCAAATGACTTTTTTACTTAATTCAAACGAGCAAGATAAATTTGATTTTGAAAACTTGTAGAATTAACAATACTGTGTATCAGAAGCACCGATTCAGATTGTCTTGAACAGATCGTCTTGTTAAAAATTGGCATAAGGTTTTACAACAATTATTTCAAATTGTGTCATTTCAGATTAACAGAAAATGGAATTGTTCAAAGTTATTGCCACTGAATAAAACTAGAGTGCCAACTTGTCACAAAATAATCCTGTTAAAAGGTCTTGATCACATTCATTAAACTTGATGGATTAACCCTTTAAGCGCTGGAACCGAATTTCGAAGGCCTTTGCAAACAGTTTGGATCTAGATGAGACGCCACAGAACGTGGCGTCACATCAGGATCCAAACTGTTTGCTATTCTGATAATATTCTTTGAAAAAAAATCGAAGAAAATGCTAATTTTAGAAATTCAGCAGACAACATTTTAGCAGACGACAAATATCCCAGCATGCAAAGGGTTAAAACAATCTTAAGTGACAGCTTTTGAGTCTGTGAGAATCTGTTCATGGCTGTGAATAAATGCTTTAAATATGATACAACTTAACATATGTCAAAACATTAGGTTCTAAATAAATATGTACTCTATGTAAACACGAGAAAACCAAGAGGAAGAAAACAAGGAAAGAACAATGCAGGATGTAAAAACTTACACAACGACGCTGTTATTTTGAGAAAAAAATCACAGACAAAAATTAGATTATGAATGCAACAACAGTTTCATGCGCACAGATGCTACGCATGCTCATATAAAATAATTTCATTCTAAATGCTTGACCTATGAGTCAATTTACCTATGAGTCAATTATGAGTAAAAATAAATTTTCATCAACTCTGTTAACTTTGTTATTAATTAAGGTTACACACCACTCTTAAATCGTTGAAAAAATGTCACAAAAGCAACACTGGTACGAATTATGAATGTTAGAATTTTAACCAATCATTTCACACAAATCAAGGTTATTTGCTGTACTGGTTGGGAATTTGATGGATATTTTGAAAAACTGCTAGTCTTCAGAAACCATTGTCAAACTTGTGCAAAACTTCAAACATTGTGAGGAGAATTCCGGAACAAAATGCTTTGAGGTAATTATTTAAGAATCTTACTATTCTCTGTGTTACATAAATGGAACATAATTGTAGACCATTAATTGTTACTGAGATTTTCGGAATAACTCAAATTAGTATTGAAAAGTAATTCAAACAAAGACTTTTTTATATATACTTCAAATAACAAATATTTAAACTATAAAATACAATAATAGTTGATTATAATATCATTTAAATGGAAATACGTAAGCATTTTTTTATATAGAACAATACCTATATAAAGTAACAAGCATTTACCGAAGAGTATTTATTAATTATCAAGGAACTTTCAAAGCTATAACAAAAGACACATACAAAGAACATGTCCATGAAATCAAACCCCAGCACCTTGGTGGCTCTTACTTTTTTCAGAATTTCTCTATCAATTGACTGTAACCATA
>VMBQ01001282.1:177454-222233 GCA_007657795.1 Dreissena rostriformis | reverse complement strand
TTGTTTCTTGAAAAAATGCTTTTTACTATAGGCACTTTTGTGTCCGGAGCCATATCTTGGAAGTGCTTTGGCGGATTTCATTGAAACTTGGCATGAGTATATATATGGATAAGAGGATGATGCACGCCAAATAGCATTGTACACCATCTATTTATAACGGAGTAATGGCCCTTTGTTTTGTAGTATGTACATCCGTCCGATTTGCACCCATCCTCAAACAAAAGATATGTTGCGGGGGATATCAATTCCACGAATTTGCTTGTTTATAATAAAATAAACGTGATAGGATTTACCTTCGTGTTGTACAAACGCGTTATAACAGTTATTTATTTTCAAACTTAACAATTTTTCATATTGCCTTCAGGCAGGAGACTTGAGCAACAACCTGTCAACATGTCGAGGCCACAATGGAAAAGTAAAGGTGAGATTATAATATATGCTGAGATTAAAAATTTACAATATGCATATCATATTGACTATGCAGACGTTTTAGTTCATTATATGTATCCTGATAATGGTTTTACATATAAGTTTGGTCTCATATAGCATAGGCTTTTTTAGTTGCGAATTTCGTTTTTTGTTTTTGTTTTGCCCATATACTCACAATACACAGCATTTGACGACATGTACAGCTCGCCGATATTAATATAATACTAACATTAATGCTTGAATAGTTCAATTATCGTTGGTATGAATGCATTATTATTATTATCAATTATCATTATTATTTCGCCAATCAGATGAACAAAAACATATCGTATTTTGTTTCATTTAACGTGGAATTCAAGCGTTAAATGAATCCTGGTATAGTTCACAAGATCAATTTTACAAGAACTTAAGATTTATTGCATATATTTTATTGTTATTGTTTTAAATATTAGTGTCTGTCTGACTGCACGTGACTCAGACTTTATAATCATAATTTTGTTTACATTTGTATTGAAACTCAGAACAAGAGATTGCTATATATTACCGCATACTAGTTAACCTAAATTAAAAGGTTCCACAATGCAAACATTAAGTCACGGAAGGTAAAGCTAGATTTCAGATGTTAACGAAAGTAAGCAAAATTTAAACATATTATGTTAAAGGAAGATTTAACTGAATGATTTAACGCTTAAGTGGTCCTCTAAACGATTTATATAACTCCTACGGACATAATCGGTACTGTTGTAAAATTGAACGGTATTATCAAAGCAAGAAAAAGTCTAAGCTCACTATCATTTCAGAGATAAACTTGTTGAATGACCTTTTGAAAGTAAACTGTTTTATGCCACCATCATATTCCGGTTAGCATATAGCACTTTTTCTGTCCATTCGTTTTTCCGTCCGTCCGTCTGCACGAGGTTAAGCCAAAACGACGCTATTCGACGAATGTAAATACCGTTTACTACACAGCTTTGATACTTGCATGGATGTTATCCTTCAACATATCCACGTCACCTCTTCTCATTTACACATTGATTAACCAAAAAGGACGCGTTTCCTCTTACATCATTAATGCTTCTTACAAAGCTTTGATACTTGCATGGGTGATGTATTAACGGACCATTAACAAATCTACATCAACTGACCTCATCGTGATGTTACATTTACCTACTTTTAAACTTAGGCGTATTCATAAAATCCAAATTCACGGTTGACCCACATTGATGCGTTTTATTTGCTAGAAAGCTTTAATACATGTTTGAATGTTCAACAAACTCACATTACTTAATTATGACATTGGATACTTTGTACTTTTGGTTTTAGACTTAATTAAGTGGATACTCATTTTAGGGGCCCAACCAATCAATACTGAAAAGAATTCTACTGGGTGTATATGCGTTTATTTAACGCAGCATCTTATGTGTGCTTTGAATAAACACAATAACCAACAGGAGAGGGGGAAAGCAATTTGTCTGTATGCCCATAAATTCTGAAACAAGACCATTGCTCACACACTTATGAGCAAGTGATAGTATGTAGTAAATAAGGCTATATTATTGAATGTGGATAAGCGAACCGAAATTTCAACCTTTAGTTGGGCATCAAAGTGTTTACTGAAGCCTTTATAGGCGAAGTGTTCTATAATATTTTCGATGGATGCTATACTTTTTTAGTCTGGGCTTCTGTTACAACATAAGTGGATATGAGCACGGATTTCTCTCCTGATATAGTTTCTCGAGTTTCATAGTTGCAGTGTTTAAGACTACAACAAGTTTGATTTGTGCTATGTGAAAGCCGTAGAACGTATCCCCGTACATATCTTCAATTTTATCATATTTCAGTCTCCAGAGGCTGTAAGAAGTAGATGTATGTTTTGTTACGTGAATGAAACATATTTACATATTTTTCTTACATCAAATTTTTTGACAAAATTCTATATAATCATTCTTACTTGATAATTGAATATCTTTCGTGGATGGACACTATTTTGTGTATACTAATAACTTTATCGACTATCACCTAATCGTTTGTAATAGATTTTTTCTTACATACAACACAAAAATAAAATAAAATAGGTATTATTCCACTCGCGCATTATTTTTGCATGTTTTCTTTCTCTGTCTGCATAGGTACGTATTATTTACATCGTTTGAGATTTATTCTATGGAGAGTGTGAGAGACACAGAGCCCTCTAACCTGTTTAAAAGCCAAGTGCTTTGTAGTGGATATGAACACAAATTTATCGCCTGGTATAGTTGCTGGAGTTTATTTGTTTGCAAGTATTTATAACAGGGGTGTTTGAACAATGTTCCAGATGAGCAGTGTTTTTCTTTCGTAACAGCAATTTAAAGTTCATGAATAACTACTCAATTTTTTTAAATGTAAAGTTAAACAATTGATTTTCTTAGAAAACAAACTTCAATCACATTTGGTTTGGAATTTCTTTAAGATAGCAAAATGCTTTAGAATCTGAATAAAAAACATTTTTCACGTGCTTGTGATCCCTGTCGAGAAAGAACTCGAAGTAATTTGACCCTTGTCTAGATTTACTCAGCAATAAGCCGACCTATTGAGTTTTAATCGACATAACAGTAACAATACATAACACTAGAACTAAACACGATCTCTATCATTTTTATAAAACAGGTTGTTAAGCGGTTTATATTAGATACTGGTGTTAATTTCTTAATGTCAGCCGCAAAATAACTTTCATCTTGTTATTAAAATAGGTTATTTTGACGTTATATTTTTTTCTAAAACATTTCTAAGGGACTCCTGCACAGGTGACAATCAACTATTGTTCAAATTCAATAAAGCCTGTCTATGCAAAGCTATGAATAGCCGTGTGGTTGTTTGACAAAAATACGTTGTTTCCGTTGATTTTTATTTAAAGAAAATGTCTGCACTGCGTACGGAAAAATACGCATCGCCTATTTGTTATGTAAAGAGGTTTCCTATATTTAAAAAATAATGTTTTTTTCTCAATGCCATTCTAATATGATGACTTTTGATCGAATCAGTATAGGGTTTGAGAACAATGCTGTTCAGAAATTAACATTTCGGTCAACATGCTTATTTGTTTGTTAAAAACATGTTCATTTATATGCTGCATGTAATTTTCCATGTACAACACATGTCTAAATTTAAAGGCCCATAAAAGGTGACATATCCAATTATTATGCATTTAAACTGGTCTAATGTTTACCGGATTTCAGTTACTCTTGCATAAAAATGTTAATAAAACAGCTTAGGTGCAACGTTGTAAAGAATTATGGAAGATATACCCGTTTCGTAATTGAAAGAAATGTTTACAACTTTGCGACTAACGTGGTGTGTAGCTTCAAAGTGGTGACGTATGCTTAACATAGCCGAAAGAAAATTCAATTTTAATTATATTTTAAACAACTTTTTACCAGCAGAAAGTAACTTATTAGATAACTACAAACGTTTAAACCATTCAGAAGAGACCTACTTTGTGAGTGATACCGGAAAACGTTGAAAATCAACGATATATTTTTGGTTACCTGAGTCACTTTCACTTTCACTTTCCTGAGTAAACAGCGATGTAAATAAAATGATTGTTTGTAAACACAATTGACTTGGAGGACACTGTATTTTGAGCTCAAAACATGCTGTATTGCTATTTTCTTTTAGTAATGTACAATTGCATATATATATACTGTTTTTTGACAACCTTTATATATAAAATATGCAAAACTATTTAAAAATAGGTAAATAATTACGGATCGTAACTTTTATGGGCCTTTAATGTAAGCATCTTTCCAGCGCATTTGTTTTATGTTTTGTGTAAGGTGGTGCATCTTATAAACCATTTATTATACATTTAAAGAAGCTGCACCGACATTACGTTGTTTTAATGAAACATTTTATTGTGTTTGACATGTTTCAGATATTCAGTTGAAGTTACTTGTTTACGATCAAGCAAAACACACCTTCATACCAGTAACTGAAGTGCTAGCATGTTGTATAGAAGCTCAACTAAAAGACTTCAAAAGCTACGTTCAAAAACACAGGACAGTGTGGAATGTGAACATAAAAAAACGATTGGAAAGACAAAACAAATATCACTGGCTGACGTTTACTGTGAAAAGCACCAATGACCTTAAAGTATTGTTTGAAATTGCGTCAAAATCTGAAAGTGGTCAGAGCAAGTTATCATCTTTGTTCAATTATTATATAAACTCAACAAACATTGCAAACGCATGTAACTTTTCGGCATCCTCAAAAATATCGTTTTGGTTAGAGTTTGATAGTGCGAAATATCAACACTTGCTTCAAGAGGAACACACGGCACAAAGCGAAGGAGGACATAACGCAAGGTTTGTCGACATTTTATACGTTATCTAGTTTAGTCTTCTTACACACATTAAAATCCTGTTATGACATGTGTGTATTAACGAATGCCATTTATCCCAACATCATGTATTTTCGACATAAACCATCGATGGGAAATCTAAGCTTTATATCAGCATTGTCGAGTGATCAATGGTCACGCACAGCGGATTTCATTTTCTGTAATTTCATTTGATATTGGTAAGTATCTCGCTATTTGTTTTATAAATTGTGTATCAATCAATGGTTGAACGTAAATGGCATATATAAAGTAATTTCAATTTTGTTTGTAACAAATTATGTCTTATTCAAAAAGGAAAGCGTGTTCCTTTTTTTCTCAAACAATTAGATTAAACAGTCAGCAGCAAATAAGTTTGCTATTTCTATGGCAAAAACAGAAATAAAACTGTGAATTTGGATGTTAAATAGGAAGGTTTCTACTCAAATGATAATATTAAAGATGTCGAAATGAGTTTTGAAGCAAATATAAAACATAATTGCAGCCTTTTTGTTTACTAACAAATACATGATTCTACTGCCATAGCAATACGTTCTGTAATCAAAGAAGCACTCGTGATGAAATCTCAGATGTTGTGAAAGTTGGACTAAGTTTAATTGAATAATAATGTTGACGTTCAACAGTACATAATCAACGAAAATAACAGACAGACAGACAAACAGACAGAAAGACAGACAGACAGACAGACAGACAGACAGACAGACAGACAGACAGACATTTTGTTTAAGACTTGTACATAGTTCATCATATAAACTCATACATTTACAAATAATAGGTCATCATGATAAGGCGTTCATATTTCCGTATTTGGTGAAAAAAAAAAAACAGTTAGGGAAAAGTTGTTAAGTTTTACATAAATTACCATAAAATTGTATGTTGTGGAGATGAGCTTATATTGAATATGTAGTTGAATTTGCAAAGAAAATGAATACAGACGTGGTTAACATTTGTTTAATACATACAATGATTCATTGCTCTAACAACCATTTTAACACAGATAACAATATTGAAATAAATATTAACATTAACACAGATAACAATATTGAAATAAATATTAACATTAACACAGATAACAATATTGAAATAAATATTAACATTAACACAGCTAACAATATTGAAATAAATATTAACATTAACACAGCTAACAATATTGAAATAAATATTAACATTAACACAGCTAACAATATTGAAATAAATATTAAAATTAACATTAACATGTTCTGCAGTTGATAAATGCTAATAATTGTTCCATTTGTATTCATACAAAATTATATCAACACACATTAGATTGTATTAGATATATCATGAGCATTTACATTTTCAGACCGCATGGTTCGTGATTCTTTTATAAAAATTGATAGTTTAATAAGTTCTTCTCTGTCACTTGATTTAAGTAATTCTAAATATTTATATACTGATGGCCTTATATAGTATTTACGTTTGATGTATGTTTTTCTTATTGTTTGGTATCTTGACCACACACATACAAAGTGATATTCATCTTCTATGTCGTTTGTGTTACAAATTAAACAGTATCGTTCTTGTCTCGTTGTATTATTTCTTGCATATCTACCTGACTTGATATGTAATGGATGTGCCGACCTGAGCAGTCTACAAAAATAAAATCTCAGACTGTTGGGAAGAATATCCAGATATATTTCATAATCTAGCGTGAGTTAAAATTGACTATAGATTTCTAGAACAGAGCTCTTTTCTAGGGTTCCAAACCATTCTTGTTTGAAGTTGTCAATTACTCGTATAAAAATATGTACACATTCTTAAGGGCTCATATTGTGAACGTTATTAAACACATCCGCAAAACCATGTGTTTCCAACATCAGCTTAATATTATATACTCAGTTACAGTGGCCTTTAGAACAGTTATCAAGTGATTGTTCGTAAACATTTTTTAAAATAATATTATCTGTAGTTACAAGCTTAAACCAATAATTTAACATTCGGATGTACCTATTTATATATAGTGGGTATCTACCCAATTCACCGTACACTGTGGCGTTACACATATTAGGTTTAACATTAAGTATTCGTTTACAAAAGTTTAAGTGTATTCTTTCTATTTCTTTCGCTTTTGAATATCAACATGTTTCTGCTGCATAATTGAACGTAGATCCAACAAATGCATCGAATAATTGGCAGAAAATTCTAGGTTTTAAATCAAATTTATAACACTAACTAAGTAAAACATTCATGGCTTTAAGGGCCTTACCGACTACATGCTCTTGCTTCAGATTAAAATTGCCAATATAGTTAAACACATTCCATAAGTAATTACAAGCATTAACTACTTCAATTTGATGCCCATAAAAACACAGCAAACAACAATAAATGCTACTACAAACTGCAAGACGGCGGTCAATATGAGTAGTATTAATGAAAAAAGTCCAGTTTTCTCAAGAGAAATATTCGCTGCTTAGAATAAAAGTAAGACACAAACAACAGGTAAATATGAATGTTTCCATAATTAAACAATATGAAACTCAGTTATACTTAAAATACAAAAAAGGTATTCACATTTGTAAGTTTCAACTGCATATATCAAAGTAGTTTGCTTCAGCATCTGTTATATAAGCGCTTGTGTATTTGGACGTTAATGTTTCCATTACATTAACCTCTTATCAAAATTAATATATTTTTTTGTATTTTTATTTTTATTTTTTACCTGACAAACCGTTTCAACGTATTTGTTTACATAAGTAACATATTTATTTATATGTTTAAACACTATGTGGCTTCTTTTGCATTAAGTATTTTTAAGAAAACTAAGTTCTTGAAGAAAATACACAAGCATACAATAATTTATATTATACATGTTACTTTTAATATAATGAAGCGCATTTTGGTTTGCAAGTAGTACTGCCTTGTGTATACTGCTTCCTCCCTCCTGAAAAAACACATGCAAATGCTGATTTTTGATAAATTGTTTGAATGAACAATTACCTATTGTTATGTTTTGAATTTCACAGATATGTTTTTATATTTAGAACGGTAATTCATAATTAGAATTTCTCCTTCATCAAAGTGCCATTAAAATGTCGTTTTAAAATAAAATTAGCAAATGCATTACATTATTAAAATACTAAATACACTGATGTCAACAGAACTAAAACAAGAATATCATCTGATAGGACAGAGTTCATTGCACTGAATAAATGTCACACCAAAACAGGTACGGGGTGACTCTTAGGATATATGAGAAGTGTATCACTTAAGATGTTGGAAACCAGTTAAAATAATCAAAGAATTCCAATTGGTGAAACACAATTTTTGAACAACAGCCGCCTTCTGAAGTAAATTGTCTATTGTACTTGGCACAGCACGTACATGTTCTCAGCGGTATATTACACACAACATTTGAATGTATAAATTAAAAAAAAAAAAATAGAATTATCTGCGGATGCCGGTCTTTTGGAATAGAAAAGCGGCATATATCGTTAAGCTTGCAAGCATCTTGTTTAATAACCTGCACTAAATTATATTACAGCATCTGAAATAATCAATCAGACGCTGTCCAGCGCGTTTTAATCTCAATTGTGTGTGTGTAAGGACTCTTATTTGCAATTGACAATGATGGACACAATGTATTTCACAAAAAACTATCGAAATACTAATACGACCAGCCTTAAATCATTATTCATGCACTACACAAGTAACACGTACCTCATAATGCTTTTCATTTTTCAAAAATAAAGATGTAGAATGCTATTAATAGACAATGGTTGTAACTGTTGTTTGTTGTTGATTATAGATTCATTTAAGTTTTTGTTGCGTATGAATAGCGAATCTTTATTTAAGAAAAAAGATATACGCCGATAATAATATCATTTTACTGTCAAAATAAAGTCACCATATCCTAGTAAAAAAACAGGATATATCCTTTCCTATTTGCGGGATTCCCCTGACCATTTTAATGAAATGTAATTAAATGTAAAATTTGAACAAAATTAAAATAATGATGGGATAAAGAGAATTCGTGGTTGTTGACGAATAAAGCTAAGTTTATCTTGTTTAAGCTTCCGATGTTCTAAGCCTCGCCAATACCTTCTCTTCATTCACCACCAACATAGTATTCTACATAAACATCCTTCGGACAGAAACTAGTCTAAAATTATTGTTCGCGCACAGAATTTGCAATAATGATTTTCTTTTGAAATAATATAAAACACTTTTTAATGCACGAACAGTTTACTTTTCCATTTACACGCGACACCAATTATCGAAAAGCCAACTTGCAACGTACAGTGCATCGTAAAGTATTCCAATTTGTGTTAAGTACTTTAGACTAAGAAGGAAACGAAACTAAATGTCCGTTATTTTTATTTAATCAGTTGCTTTGGAGAATTCTCTAAAAATGTTCATCAAAATGCAATAACGTAAATGAAAACAAAAACAATTAGTAAAATTTACCAAATATGGGGTCCCTTTATTATGTATTGAAACAAAAACACGAATGGTATCAAACATTAGCAAAGGCCAGGGACATTTTTGTGAAGTTTGTGTCCTACCGAGCCCGGCAAAAACATTACAGTGTGAGATCTCGTGCAAAACACTCCGATCGTTATAAAGGGAACTTTATTAACGAGTCGCTTACAAAGCTTCGCACTGAATTGTTCTTTGATGCAAACAAGTGCTCGATAAACTTGTGGAAGGCGCATGAACCCATGACGGCAATATCCTGGTTGGAGACCTTAACGTGTCATCCATCGAGTTGAATCGGCAGAACATATTTGCAAGCTCCGTTCCAATGCCAACCGGTCGTACGCATCTGGCACAAATGGCAGTAAATAAAAACGCTTGTCCACACTTTCCTTGCTGAACAGTATACATAAATGAAGTTGATGTGAACTGATCCTTATCGATGCGGTTAAGCGTGGAAATCATGTTTACTCTGAAATGGTATTCTACTAACCCGTTTATATATATATATATATATATATAAGGCAACTAATCTCATCCTACATTATGTCCACAATTTAATCATTACTACGTTTCCAAACAATGATTCTCATTTATTCGTGTAATGTGTCATGTTATCTTGCTTAGACGTTTAATACTCTTTGCCATTACCATTTAACATCGTAAATAGTTTTTCTCTGTATTGTTTAACGGTAAATCCAGTTGTGGTTTCTACTGAACACATCTGAGAAGAATGTGTGCCCATTGTTTACACATCTAACTCAATTGAATTACTGGTCTCACAGTTATTTCAACAGTGCACTAACGACTATTGCCTTGCTATAAAAGCTTTATAGTATATGGCATATAATAAGATTCATTTGCTGATCAGTCCCCTACGGTACATCTTACACCAGAGCGATTGTCTGGTGTGTCTTTGCACTTATTTTTACGGATTATTAAATAACATAATCATATCTATACATATAACAAACTATGTAAGTGCCGTATGCACGATAAGCGCACCCATTCAATTATCGAATAAATCGCATTATCTTAAAATCATCCCAATGCGAACCCTCAATTTCGTTTCTGTAGGGCTGCTGTCTTTGGGATATAACATATATAACATATATAACAAAGCATGACGTACTAGTGTGATTTATATATATTTATAATAAGACCTAATTGGCTCCGTATACGGACCCTACATATCCCCTATGTAGGGTTCGTTTTAATGGATTTGCTCGTAGTTATGCAGTACCTGTTCGAGTATATTGTCTAAAATGTATTATGTTTTGACCAGTGATAGTTTACTCTTGCTTGAAAGTACAAACCATTACGTACCTCGCATGCGTTACTTTAACTGTACAGTATTTTATTGCGTGCTGTCAAAAAAGTACAAACATCAGTCTGATTAAATGTGATATGTATTTTTTGTTATAATATGTGTAAATTTAATAAAGTATTAAGTGCATAAGTGTGAAGTCTAAACGTGTACGTAAAAGTTAATATTTAAGACATAATCATATGCATATTGTAAACAATGTACTTACATTGGATTGAGTCATTATTTTATGCTTTACTGTTTTTAGTGCACGTAAACAATTGTGGACTTAAATTGGTATTAGTTACGAAAATGTTCATATAAATCTAACGTCTTAAGTATACAGTCTAAACGTGTACGTAATACTTAATACGTAAGACATAATCATATTGTAAACAATGTACTTACATTGGATTGAGTAAATTCGATATGCTTTACTTTTTTTCTTCTCGTTTTAGTGCACGTGAAAAACTGTGTACTTAAATAAGTATTAATTATGTAAATATTCATATATGTCTAACGTTTAATCTTAATGCTTAACATGTTTTTTATTTATGTTTGCATAAGTATTCTTGACCATATTTTCTGTATCATTGCTCAACGATAGCCGTACTCTCTTAAGTGTGCAGTCTAAACGTGTACGTAATATTTAATATTTAAGACATAATTATATTACATATCGTAAAGAATGTACTTACATTGGATTGAGTCAATTTGCTATGCTTTACTGTTTTTAGTGCACGTGAACAACTGTGTACTTAAATAAGTATTAATTATGTAAATGTTCGTATACATGTATATCTAACGTTTAAGCTTAATGCTTAACATGTATTTTTTAATTTGGTAGTGATACTTTTGACAGTATCTTACATCTCAGTGTTATTATATCTAGCAAGCTCTTTTCTTTTTTTACACGTAAACATGCTTGTAAAATGTTTTCAATCTATTACAAGTTTAACGTGTCAAATCTAATTCTCACGTTCTATCTTAAATTGTGAACACCAACATTCTGATCGTCAGAATTTATGTGTAACTTATGATAGGATGTTATATCTGCGGAATGCATCACTTTGTCTTTGGCCCACGAAAACTGATCACCTAAATAACCAATTGCTTAAAATGTCGTAAGCATTTAAAATGATTGAAATGACCTTTACTTATAAAATGAATACATACTTTTTGATATTGTTCACAATTTCTTTTTTTATATTACCTTTCTTTTTATTTGACTATGTAAAGGGTGAAGGATTCGTTGCAGTCTTCTGGTCTATTATAACTCGTTAATATAACGTACAGTACCAAATTTTCCAATTGTTTAACGTTGTATACCCATAATATCTTACCAAGATACAAAGCGATCGGATTGTTTTTCGTATCTTTAAATCTGATTTTTCTACTCTCATTTTACAACAATGAAATTGCTCTTGTATCGACACTTAATATAATCAAAGGTCATTCCCAACTGTCCCGGTGCATTAAACGACCATACAAGCGCATGATAGTTGGTAAACGCTTCATTGCCAATTCTTATTTCGTAAAAAGAATATTTTATATATTTCTAATAGTCTTGCTAGTAACATGGCTGACTTTATTAATGTTGCTTTCTGGAGATATCGAATTAAACCCAGGCCCGTTATCAACTATTTCTTTGTATCCTCTGCCACGGAGTCCGATAATTTTACTGATATATTATCAATGCAAAAACAACTTTTCGTTTATTCAGTATAATGTTCAAAGTATACGGCACAAGATGGACATTCTCACAGCAGAACTTTCGTATTTTGATCTATTATCTTTTTCCGAGACTTGGCTTAACAATTCAATCGTAACTGACGAACTTCTTATCCCCTCATACCATACCCCTGAACGTAAAGATCGAACACAGGATAGCCACGGTGGGGTAATGCTTTATGTCAAAGATTTTATACACTACGAACGTAGACTGGATCTTGAACTTACTGCATTAGAATCTATTTGGATTGAACTATACTTTAAGAGTAAAAGGAATGTTCTTTTTGGGTTATTTTATAGACCACCAAACGCGGATGCAGCATACACTAAATTAATTGATGACTCCATTGGTTTGGCAATCGAAACTGGTATTTCCGATATTATAATAACCGGTGACTTTAACTTTAACAGCAATCAACCCTCACAAGCCCGTAAACTCGATTCTTGGTGTATTGAATATGGTCTCGTTCAAGTTATTGACGAACCTACGCACTTTACGGAAAGATCTTCATCTTTTCTTGACCTATTATTAATAAGTAATCATGATAGCTTGGCGTTATCAGGTGTTGGTGACCCTTTTCTTGACCAACACAATCGTTATAATTGTCCCATATATGGTCTATTCAAATATAATAAGCCAAATTTAACAGCATATGAGCGTCACATTTGGAAATATGCAGATGGAAACTATGACCTGCTTCGCAAAAGGTTCTCACCCTGGCTTAACACACACATTCGTCGAATGATTAGAAAACGCAAACGGGTCTATCATCACACGAAATCTAAAAACTCAAATTATTATTGGTCTAAATTTCGTAAAATAAGAAATAAGACAATAATATTGATAAAGCAAGCGAAAGATCAGCATAACGAAAGTTTAAGCAAAAAACTCAAACAAAACAACCATACATCTAAGGACTGGTGGAGAATACTTAAGTCATTTATTAACAAGCCTAACAATAACTTAAATTCAGCTCTCGTTAATCCCATTGACAATACCACAACAACCGATTGTTTTGAAAAGGCAAATATTCTAAACATTTTTTTTTCAAAGTCAGTCTGAAATTGATATCGATAGCGACGACATGGCGGAACTCACTAGTGTACCGATAGCAAATGTGTTGCAGTCTCTATCCATTGCATCTACTGATGTTCTTGACATTCTCAAGCCACTTCCCGTGGACAAAGCATGGGGACCAGATGGAATAAACAATCGAATTTTAAAAGAATGCCAAAAGCAACTGTCATCTCCTCTTTGTAAGTTCTTTAACGTTGCACTTAATAAATGTATTATGCCAAGTTGTTGGAAAGAAGCTAATGTCAGTGCAGTTTTTAAAAAAGGCGACCCAAAAGTAGTGAGCAACTATAGACCAATTTCACTTTTAAATACAATGGAAAAGGTTTTCGAAAAAAACATTTTCAAACACGTATATAATCACCTCATAAGTAACAAATTAATTACGCCTTTTCAGTCTGGAGTTTTGCCAGGTGAATCAACTACTAACCAACTGACGTATTTATACGATACGTTTTGTAAAGCCCTCGACAACGGTTAAGAGGTAAAAGCTCTATTTTTTTATATCAGTTAAGCCTTCGATAAGGTATGGCACAAAGGGCTTCTCCATAAACTTAATGCAATTGGCATTCGAGGAAAGTTACTATCCTGGTTTACTGATTATCTTCATAATAGACGTCAGCGCGTAGTACTTCCAGGCGCAGTCTCAAACTGGGCAATATTAGAAGCCGGTGTTCCCCAAGGTTCCATATTAGGGCCTCTGTTATTTTTAAATTTTATAAATGATATTGTTTACGACATCAAAAGTAATATTCGCCTTTTTTCCGATGACAATTCCCTATACATTATTATCGACGATCCCATTATTTCAAATACAATATTACAAAGTGATATCAACAAAATATCTAAATGGGCTTTAGATTGGCACGTTTTATTTAATCCCTCAAAATCTGAATCCCTAACATTCTCCAGAAAGCAACATCCAAATTTATGTACTTTTACAATGATGTCTTAACAAATACCAGAGGTTGATTCCCACAAACATCTAGGGGTTTTCCTCTCGAACGACTGTAAATGGAACATCCAGATTAAATACATAACAGAAAAAGCATGGAATCGAATTATATTATGCGAAAACTAAGGTTTAATCTTGATCGGAAATCCCTGGAAATAATTTACATATCGTTCATTCGACATTTTATTGAAAATTCAGATGTGATATGGGACAATTGCACTCAATATGAAGAAGTGAAACTCCAGAAGCTGCAACAGTATTGCAGTTTTATCATACACACCTCTGTGGTCCTTTATTTATGGCAAGGAACCAATTGCTAAAACGGTACAGTACGGCACAAAACGAAACAACATATACACATAGTAGAATAAAGCAGAAAAAAACGAAATTGATAAAATTCAAAATGAAGCAGCGCGAATCGCTTGTGGATTGTCTCAACTAGTGTCATTAACTGACCTTTATAAGGAAATTAACTGGGAGCCGCTTCAGGACCGCCGCGATAAACATAAATATACATTATTCTACAAAATGCAAAATTCACTTACCCCACAGTATTTTACCGACCTTGTACCCCAACATGTTGGATCTGTTGCTAGGTATAATCTTCGCAATGCTAATGACTTACGCACTTCCGAATCTAGAACAACCCTTTACTACAATTCATTTGTACCCGCAGTCACTCGAAAATGTAATATCGTACCAGATGATGTTAAAAATAGTGAATCATTGAATGCTTTTAAATCTTAACTTAACAGAAATAAAGTTATAACACCATCGTATTATAACATAGGCAAACGTCATTCTTAAGTCATTCACCCGCGATTAAGGACCAAATCCAGTTCCCTTAATGAGCACCTTTACGCAATTGTTTTTTTTGATTCTCCACTCTGTTGCTGTGGAGATATTGAGTCTAACTTTCACTTCTTCTTCATATGTTCATATAATAGCGTAATACGAACAAAATCAATGAACGATATCTTGGGAATTATAAGTCCTGAAGAATTTGATACGCTTCTTTTTGGCAATACATGCCTAAATGATGATGATATCTCTACAATCTTTCTTTGTGTCAAACAGTACATCGTTGAATCTAAGCGTTTCTCATAACAATACGATCCCGACTTGACGTTGCATTTATTAGCCTTTGACTTATAATCAAAGTCCTTCATCCTTGTCTGATTACCTCACATATTGTTTTATAATGTTTATATCCATTGTTCTTACTTCTGGCATATATGAAATTTGTAGTCTTTAAACACTGCCACTTCCATGTGTAAACAATTTTCCTAGGAAGAGAAACTATATAAGAACTTGATTCTTTCGTTTCAATCCTTTTCTGCTTATATAGAGAATGATTTGTATTTATTGTAATTGCCATAAGAAATACACATGTTTAAACCAAATATTAGCATATTAACAGTTAATACAGTTACAAAAGTAGAAATACGCTGAAACACATTTATAAGATGCTCATTGGATATTGAGCACCAAAACATTGTCAAATAAAATAAAAAATATAGTTTTTTTTGCGTCTGCATCTGTCCATTGTGACCCGAATCCGATGTGTTTTCAAAAGAAATTTTGTGTTTCCAATTAATTTTGGTTACGTTTATTTACTATACGACAAATACTGTATATTGTTCGTATTTAGACATTCACAAACAACAGTTAAGGTCATACAACGTGGCCATATTGTATTTGTTAAAAGGAAACTATTGACAATTCATAAACATTTGAATGCGTTTAACAGAAATTTTCAAAATATGTATATATATAAACTGAATATCTCCTATTCTACGTTCTAATCTCGGCTCTTATATTGAAAACGAAATATCTTTTTGTTTGTGCCATATTCCTTGGAACAAATGATCATATTGTCGTCGCCATATCTTTTAGCGACTTTTTACTGAATTCTCGTTACATGCATTCGTTTTGCATTTGAAAAAAAAACAACAACAACAACTCAGTGAAGTATTTATATTTATACCTTAACAAAATGGTTCCCCGGTGACTATTACCCGTTGGCAGGAAACTACATGAATTTCTAACAGCGTTATGAATGAAATGCACATTAAAACCCGCTATTCGGATGCAAATTATCGGTATTCGTACTGTCGAAAAATGCTTGCATTACACTATCTCTAACGGTGAGTTGTACTAACAACTTACAAAGCATATAATTATTCCAGTCAAATCAAATAACATAAATTAAAAGTAGACTTCTGATTACCAGGCAAAAAGCTTCAATGACACTGTTCGAAAGTCTTGGTACTTTAATACCAGCTTACATGTTTTTGTTAGTTCATTGCATTATTATGTTTTAGTAATGATGGTGAGATATTGAACAATTTACGTATGTCGCAATCAGATATCACAGTAATTGGAATGATCTGGCGCAGGGTGAAAGTCAAGATCATGACTGATGAGGTATTATTTGTAAAGATAGTATTGTTTTAACCAAGGCGTATTTCTTGATAAACAATACAAACAAAAGTGTTATTCAGGTTACACATCGATCCTTATTTAATATGTGTATTATAGCTCTTTATCGGCATCGGATTACAAACCGACAACACGTTCACGATCAATATCAATGTAGTGTTGGTAACGTGTTTAAATAAAGTTAAGAAAATTAAATCTTTACCTTGGCCAGTGTTTGCTTCTATCAGTAAAAAAAACGGTATTGTGTCCAAATATTCTATGTGAAAACGCATGGCTTGTAAAGCTGTAGTTTAAAACGCATGTTTATAAATATGTGGCAGCAATATTTGTTAAACATAAATATTTATTCCTTTTAAATACCATATTGACACAATACATTTTGTCTTTTTTGTTTTTTACACAAAACTATTTTGGAGACTTGTTAATACTAATACTGAGAACACATAATAAATAAATGAACATTATGTTTATGGGAAATAATTTAATTGCCATAGATTCATTAAAGCATGTTTTCATCATATATAAAGAAAAAAAAGTTCAACTTCTGACTTAGAAATATGTTAGAAATATACGTTCGTTTATTGGTGATCATCAATCGAAATCCTAAAAATTATTAAGCGTGTGTAACGCTTTTCATCGAAACTTTAACAAAAACGTGCATTACACTACGTTTACGTTTTAACTCTGGTCAGATGGAAAAGCCTGATTGTGATAGCGAGTTAGCTGTTGCACTCCCGGGATCGATACGAAGTGCAGACACATTAAAAAACGTTGTTATTGATAAACAAGTGTTTTTTTTAAACCCTTGACCTACCGCTCGCAAAGGGAGTGGGGCCTATATCAGTTACGTTATTGCTACATATAGTTTTAAAACAAAAGTAGTTGTACCATTATTCTAATTTACGAATTTTGTTATCTTATTCCTTTTATTTCAAAGCCGTATGCATAAGTGATTATCGAACCAAAATGCACCGTAATACTATTCTTTAAAACATTGTTTAGCATTAACAGCAGTGGCGTTCTGTAAAAAACTTATGTTTCGCAGACTCTCACTCAAAAGCATTTTTAAAGGGTGAACACGACGTGTGCGTTGTAGTTGTATGTGTGAACATAAAATTCAGGATAAATTTGACTGGTACATTAACTTCCAGGCCCGACGAACAGCCTGAATACCACGTTGACAATGTTCGTGAGGATGGTTCCGCTTCAGTCGATTCATGCGGTCACGTATGTATTGATTCACAAGTCATATACATGTTATAATTTGCTTCAATGTGCTTTAACGCAAACACCAACATGCTAAATTTGTATTCTATAGTTTCTTTATGAAAAGAACTAAAACAGCAACATGGTTGGTCAATATTGGTTTCTGGTTTTCCTTATGAACATATGTAAACACTGAAACATTTATAATCCAAGAATATTTCATGTGCTAGTATGATTGCATTAACAATTTTTTGCGAAAAGTCCTTGCGTAAAATAAACAAGTAACACATGTGTGACCCTTCCATGGAAGCTATAGAAGATATTTGTTGATTTCGGTGCAATATCGAATTTTATTTTTTGATGTGGTTATAGAAAAATATGTTCAAAACTGGCGTATCCACGAGAGAAATTATTCTTTTCCAATAACCACAAGTGATATAAATATTCGAGTATTCAATAAAACTATCACATTTTCATTTTATTATATTTATGCTTAATTACAATAAATAAACCAAACAACAATCGCGAAAATAGTTTAAACGTTATACCGTTGTATACAATGACGTCAATATTAATAATTGGAAAACAACGTGATTGATGAGTATGGTGGGAAAAACGTCATAATATGTGCGTCACTGTAGCAAAATGACAATTTTGTTGAACGGTTTAGATGGATTAAATGGTATACGCATAGTAAGGTAACTTAACTAAGACTGATATACCGATGTATTTGACGGAAAATTATTGTGATAATTCTTTTATATCCAATAATCAAAAAATACAAAATCTTAAATTTTTCACTTAAATGTTTTTTGCTTACTAATACAATTTTATTGTCCACTGAAAATAAAATAAAATACACACTTTAATTGTTCTCGTTTCAAATATATTTTACTGGTCTTAAAATTAAATGTATCTTGAGACAAAACAATTATCGAAAATATTATTTATTAGAACACAAATGTTCACAATCTTATACGGAAAAGCTAATATTATATCAACTGAAATAAAAATGGATTTTAGGGGGCCAGAACCTGTCAGTACATTAATGTTAAACTTAAAAAGCAATGTTCAACTTAAAAAAAGGTCTCTAATGTAAAGACTACTGGAAGATTTTAAGTCATTTAAAAACTTGTTTTATTGCCTATTAATCTGGCCTATCTTTATGGAAAGCACCGGGAAAGTACTGACGTAGATACAAAGCGATAGCGGCACCTATACAGTATTGACATCAGTGTTGTCCTTGATACAAAGTTCCAACTTGCCTTTCAAATGCTGTATCACTTTGCGTTTTTTTTTTCTTCGACTGATTCGATTAAATTATTAATTTTATTTCTTCTAATCTTGTCAAAGTGTATAATAAAGTATCATACAAAGCAAGGCTTTGTAAAGATGGAACTTGAAATTTGACCAATTTAAAGTTGACAATGTAATACGTAATTAAACGATTTACACACAACTATTTGGAGGTAAACACTAGAATAATTTCAATATACAGTTTTATACAATGATATACAATAAGGAAATGCAAAAAACGAATGGATACCTTCATTCGAACACGAAGAAGACAAAAACGAATAATATTCGTTTTTAAAGGGTAACTCATGCGTCTTTTAAATAATTAACGTATAAAAATGAAACGGACGACGTTATGTATTTTACTATATTAACGAATTTAACGTTTGATTGCATGCCATTGTAATAATATGTAACTTTCGATTGTATTGAACTTTCACTGGTGAATAATTACAGGCGTGTTGAACGCGGCTATTAATAACTAGTTTTCGACTTGAAAATTTCGTCATAATAACGACCATAAAACTACGCATGAGTTAGAATCTCCTTTTTTGAATTTTACACGTTCTTTACTCAGCCGATCAGTTAAGGCGGGCACAACGCAGTTAAAATCCACATAACTGAATAGTTCTGTATGAAACTGTTTTCTTAATGATACTTTTTATACATTTTATCATGTCGTTAACAAAGTTAACAAATTGAATTGAAGAACGAACATTTAAAAGTAAGTCTCGTTTATAAATAACCGCGTTTAATGAGCATGGAATTTTTCTCCAGTGACAGTCAAATATAATTAAATAATAGAATTATGACAACAATATAATATAATCAATTACTTTTTAAAACATAAGTAAATCCTTTGCATTTTTCACGGATGTTCATGATGAATTATTTTCATTTCTATAACATATTGAATTTGAATAACATCGCACTTAAATTTGTATGACAAACTTGTTGAAATAATATATCGAACTATTGATTTATTGCAGGTTAAATTAGTTAAGGAAACTTTCATCATTTATTGCACGAAAGAGGTGTGTGAAGCTATGATAGTTAGCAAGCATATCGACGAAAAAAAGAGCAAATTTCCCCTTCCAAAATTACTGCCGTCAATATGCAAAATAACGGTTGAGTTACCGGAGGACGCCGACGGACACTACAAATACAAATTAAAAAAAACCGGTAATCGACATTTGATGTACTTTTTCAAAATAGATGAAAGTCAACAATTTGTGCATAAAAATTGTCTTGTACATAGAGATATACTGCAGCATAATGAGTTCGAAATTATATATCATTTAGTAGACATCATGATCAGCAAGACTTATCAATTTAGTGAAATGTTGGAGCAAATACAGCATGTTTGCGCTCATTGTAGAATTGAAGATACTTCAAAGTTTGTGGCAACGCTTCTAAAATATAATCATGATTCCGAACGAAATAAATTATTATGCGTTTTTGCAATAGCGGAGCTATCAGGGCGTGTCGGATCTAGAATAGATTATCGCTTAATTAATTATCACACTGTATGTGACCTCTGCAATTCGGCTGCCACTACAACTGTAAACACATTTCCAGGAACAAGTAAATGTGTTTTGATAGATACTTGCAAACGCTTGTATAAAATAGCATGCAAGGGCAAGTATAGTTTTTGTAAGTTTCTTGACAAATTTAACAATTTCCTAGGTGATGAAGTGATTGTAGAATTAGAACGTTTTGAATCCATTTCACCTTCATGTGGAGGGCCGTTTGCGGTAAATGATAATGACGAATTAAATGTTCAATTACGTCTATTAAGATGCTTAGAAAAAACGGATCGACATCACTATATTATTTCAATATTTGTGAAGAATTCGCCATTTATGTTGGCAGCAAAACTTGTTAAATATACTGCACAATTCATGCACGATGATGCTGATAAAGTGCGTATAATTGACGTTATGCGAAGCAATGCAAGCAGTGCTTTAGAAGAACCACTGTCTAAAAAGAAAGCAGATGAGTTTATTGAAATGACAGACGCATTTGTTGAAATGGATCTGTTTGCGAACAAAGGCTTTTGCAAATGTGTAGAGTATCTGATTCAAGAAGTTGTCACTAATAAAGTGACTATTTACGAAAAGCAAATACCTAATGTATGTTCTCTACTAAAAGGAATAATTGAGAAACCGGATTGTTTTCCTGATCGTGAGATTAAAATTAGTGTAATTGATTGCCTTGCAAAGTCTTCTATACCAGAATTTCGACAGCAATTCCTTAAAGTCGCAAACAAACAATCGTTTTCAGAAACGATAGGCGGTGTAGAAGCGGACACGTTTGTGCAATGGCTGAGGTTAGAACTACCATCAGTCACCGATTACATAGGTATCGCACAAGCCTTTAGTAAATTTAATGACTTGTTGAGTTTGGAAGGTCCAGAAACAAATTCTGTCAAAATGGCAATACAACAAGTTTCCGATGAAGTAATGAAATCCATGTCCTTAAAAGATTTGCTCAAATCAATGACTGACGTTGAGCGAATTTGCGACAAGGAAGCACACATCTTTAAAATCTTCAGGAGCAGAATATTCATGCATTTGAAGTCGAAAACAGATTCACCACTAAATATCATTGAACAAATGTGCACGGACGGTATCTTGATGATCAATTCAAAGTAAGTTCCTTCTTTCTTTGAGTAATTTACAATTTATAATTGTATTCACGTATAATTGCTATGAAACATGAATTGCAATGGCACAATCAATCACTATCGTTGTTAAAAAATAGCAACGTATGCTATAATTTAATAGCCAGAAGGCAGACATGTTAATGTTTATGCATATATTAATGTAATTATTGTTTTTAATTAAATGAAAGGTATCATATTTTGTGAGAACTTTTTATCCAATGTGATTCTATTTGATTGTTCAATTACGTGTATATTATTGCTATTTTAGCGTATTTGAAATTCAGTTTTTAATATATCTGTATGATTGTGTATGCTATTGAAAACCTTCCACCAAGCTTAAATACACCACAAGTTAAAGTTCATATTCTTTGTTTAAATCGTACAAAGGTTGGTAGATCGGTCGGTGTAGGCGAATTACTCTTTTAAAATTATATCCCATCGATTAAGCGAGGCTTCATCTCTTGTTATAAATTGCTTTCTTTGAAACAAAACTCTAATACACAATGTTGAACATATCATTATAAAGTGTAGATTGTTATGCCGACATAAACGATTACGTATATTTAACACGTATACTCAAACTTAGAATCAAACAGTTATATATAAATGCCGTATAAATGACAAAATGTAATTAAAAATTTGATCAATTATTTGTGTTTGCTACCTTTCATCTGAATGTTGTTTGAAAGTAATCACAATAATATTATTGGTGTTACAGAACCAGATCAGAAATAGTGTGTGATGTTGTAGATGCCAACTTTCAAGAGAGAATTTCAGGCGACACTTTCAACCATCACGAGGTGTTCCTCTCTCAAATTAGATACGCTGACTTCTGGAACACTGTGTATAAAGCAAAGGGCACACAAAGTAGATTACTTCACGATCATAAAACCGTTGTTAATTTTCAGAAGACGTTAAACACCTTAACTAAAGAAATCACAGAAAAGAGAGTGACTGTTGATTATTTGTCAAAAATCAATATTCATGATCAGCGCACTAAAACGCTTCTTAAACTTGGTGGCTTAACTGGTTCTGATATTGACCAATTATACGTTATAGTTAAAGAGAACAGGGGATATTTACGGAAATCATGTGATGAAGTTTTCTTGGTGTTGCAGAAATTACCAGGTGAGCTGCAAAATACATCTGGACTGAAAGGCATCATGGAATTTGTAGAAAGTCAAAGCGCTCGTCTAAAATCAGGAGATTTAGAAGTAAGAGAAATTGAGAGTTCAAAACACTTTTGGGGACATTATGAGCGGCTTCCAAAATTATGTACTTCTCTCAGCGCCGTTACTGAGTCAAAGGTTTTTGAAAACGTGGTGGGCATTCAAGTTGACTTTATATTTAAGAATGATGTTAAATGTGTAGATGTTAATGATGAAACCATAACCGCTGTCCAGTTTCTGTTTGAACCGTTGGAGAAATCGTTACAGTCTTACAAAGATGCATGGAGGACATTA
The DNA here is from genome assembly GCA_007657795.1 of Dreissena rostriformis. Lineage (NCBI taxonomy): Eukaryota > Metazoa > Mollusca > Bivalvia > Myida > Dreissenidae > Dreissena > Dreissena rostriformis. The sequence goes on along the minus strand of VMBQ01001282.1, from coordinate 198,859 downwards.
GAAACCACACCTGAAAAGGTGCAAATGAAATATGTAATGCAAATGTTTTGTAATACAAATATATCGGATGAAATTACATTGTATGAAAAATGCATGACCTCTTCTATGGAGGACTCAGTAAAGCAAATATTACAGCATGTTGGAGTTATACAGTCATTCTTGAAAACATTTGGATACAATGATTGGTCGAAAATCTACGCGGTGGAAAATCTAACAAATAACAAAGAAATTGGCGATATTTCTCTTGCTATGGTAAACAGAAACATTGATGTCGTAAATATACTTATACACGATTTCAACGACGATTCCAACGCTATAATGGAACAAATAGCAAAGGCATCGCAACTGCTTGATTTTGTTAAGGAAATAGACGAAGATGTACGAACTCTAATCGATGCGGTCGAAGATATTTCCGAATCACATGTTCAAGAGTCAACAGTGACAGCTCTTATAGAAACAAAAACATTCTTGCATCCTATCTTCCAGCATCAGGAAACTCAACATGATATTTCTAGTTTTCTACGTTGCGTGTATAATCAAATTGTGCTGTTAAAAGACGCCAAGACATTTCCGGCAAAAATAAGTGAATGCATGTACAATATGCATAATTTAAAATCTTTGTACCACAGTGTGGCTAACAGAGGACAACATACACGAGAAGTCATTAAAAGTATTGTATCAGCCGGAAATTTTGTCTTTGATTTGAAAACAAAGCATGTGACATTGATCACGACCTATACAGAATCTGAGAACAATCACAGTATTTCCGAAACCACTCTCGTAGATTTGCGTAGCCGAGCTCTTCTTTTACTCAATACCGATAGACAGTCAGAGCAAAGCAATCTCAACGCATTGAAATTAAAGGAATTTGTCAACTTAATCGACTGCAGTCTTACTATTAAAGAAACATTATTGGCATTGCATGAGTCAGGGCATATGGATTATTTTGAATACCAACAAACAGTATCGAAATCAGATTTGAAAAATAACATTGAAACGTTAACAATGCAACTTAACAAATGGAATAAAGAGCTAAACGATTGCAGATGCGAATATTATTTACTAAATTTCTTAAATGGATGCCAGGTACACTGCTTGTACAAATATCTAGAAAAGAATACTTCTGAGGAAGATGTAAAAACCTTTTTAAAATTTATACACCGAGACCTCCCTGTTTTAAGATTAAAAAACAAATATGAAGAAATGGAAAAAAAACAAGAAGGAAATAGTTTTTTATTTTTGATTGGCCAGTGTTTACATGACGTGTACAGTGATCTACAGTTGAAGGCGTTCAAAAGAGTGGTTGCAGTTGAAGAAGAAATGAAGAACACATTTGCTGAAGTATGTCATGAAGGAAGGATTATGCTTCTAAACCTTGAAGAAAACAGTGATTTCGTTGTGCGAACTATTTTAGCATTATATTATCACACACTCCAGTGTCTTCCAGAACCATCACAAGTTATTTTCTGTTCAGTGCAGACATCTTACGAAGATATCGATTTGCTCATTGAACGTTGTCTGGGAGCAAAGTCCTTCTTTGAAGATTCTCTTTTGTTCTGTATTGCAAATGTTGAAAAACTTTCAAGCGAGATGCAGTTTCATTTAGTAGACAGACTCCGAGAATTAGAACAATCACAGGGCTTCAGGTTAGCAGTTATATGTGCAGGATCAAAAAACCACCCCTTCGTAGATAGACTATCAGACTTTCTGTTAATGGTACAACCTGTCTCAGATAAACTGCTATCAACCATTTTATACTCTGTTTTCCCAGAGGTAACAACATATACGTCTGAAGTTGCAGGCTTGGGTAAATCTTCAGTTATTTCGAAGACAGCAAGAAAGAAGAAAAGAAGCGTCGTCAGTTTTCATATAAGTGGTCACTTGAGTCGTGATGAGTTTGTTGCAGAGCTAAAATTACTCAACTTAAGAGACTGTTATGATTTACATTTAGAAATCGGCAGCGTTAACGACCCAAGAGAGTTGGATACTTTGATTTTTGAGCTTATTGTGCTGTCATATATTGCTGTTGGTAGGACAGCATTTGCTTTGCTGACGAACACCATTTACATAGAAATTGCAAATTCGATAAATAATACACTTCAAAATACATTGCCAACTGTAACCTCATTTAAAAAGACTCATTTACAATGGACACATTTTAACGACTATACAGCAAGCATGGAACCAAACAGCCCTAATCAAGTTGTTTGTCGTTACCTACAAGCTCTGAAAGAAAATAACTTGGATATAAGACATGTGGACTTATCAGCTGGATGTCTTTCTGAGAACGAATGCAGGGCATTGCTTAGAACAACCCTTGATATGACGTCTGATATTTCCTATTCTATTGTAAACACTTTTCTGAATGTTCTCGCTGATCAGCTAAAAAAGTTCTCATGCAGTGTATTCTTTCGAGTTCAAAACATTTCTGATATGATCGGAGGAACGTCCAATATGTCTGTAAGAAGTTCGCTGATAAAAGCAATGGTTGAAGTATCAAGAGAGTTCGCTTGCAGGTCAGTACAATCCTGCAGATCGACACAAATGTCAACGTTGACAAACGATGAAAATCCAACAAAAGATAATGATTTAGCGACAAAGCTTGTTAAAAGAACCGACAGTATGGTTAGATGGGAAGACAGTAACCACCTTATGTATGTTTTTCATAATCAAAACACTCAGACACTTTCACCAATGTATCGCGACAGGGAAAGAGTGCCAAAGGCCATACAACAGCTGTTTGAAACACAGATGAAAAGACAATTAGAAAACTATGCCGAATATAATCAAAACACATTGCAAGATATATTACAAAGAGTAGCACGATCAAATCCATCAACGCTTGCAAAAGCAACGTTGTGTGCGATGTCAACGCAGTATGCCCTTACACCTGACAATTTGCTTAAAATGGTTCTAATTATGCTTCGAATACAAACTAATGTTCCAGTGTTGGTTATGGGAGAAACAGGATGCGGCAAAACATCGCTTATAAGATATTTAGCAAGGATATGCGAAGTAAATTTTAATGTTTTGAATATACACGCAGGTATAACAAATCAAAACGTTATTAATATAGTCCTAAATGAGAATGAACAATGCTTAAAACGCCAGAAAGAAAATCGATGGCTTTTCCTTGACGAAATTAATACAACCGAATGCATCGGAATCATATGTTACATAATTTGTCACCGCACATGCCGGGGATGTATACTAGCCCCAAATTTGACTGTAATGGGGGCATGCAATCCATACAAACTGCGAACATCCGAAGCTATTTTTACTGCAGGGCTCTCTGGAAAAATTAAAACAGACGATCTTTCAAAATTAGTGTATCGCGTGCTTCCATTACCTGAAATGATGGTTGATTACGTATGGGACTTTGGATCACTGAGTGACACTGATGAAAAGAAATACATTGAAAGAATGTCCGAAGCAGTTGGTTTTGGATTGAACATGCATTCTTTACTAAGGGATTTAATTTCTGCATCTCAAATGTTTGTCCGAGGAGAAGAGAAGGCGACATGCGTGGTTAGTCTTCGAGATGTAAACAGGTGTATTCTTCTTGTATCTTGGTTTTTGAAAGTAATAAAAAAAAACAGTTCTTTGTTTCAAAACTCAAAGTCTGTTAGCGGTGAAATTATGGCCATAATCTTGGCACTTACACATTGCTATCATTCAAGATTCACAAAGAAGGAGACTCGCAAATTGTATAGGCAGTTACTAGTACGTCAATTGTCAAAGCCGACGGGTGAAGTAATTCAGGCAGAAAATGATGTGAACAAAATAATTCAAGAAGCGCAGAGTGAATTTCTGAACAGAATGGAGTTACCGTCTGGTACAGCAAAAAATACGGCGTTGAAAGAAAACATTTTTATGATTCTTGTTTGCATACTAAATAAAATTCCAATATTCGTTGTGGGGAAGCCTGGGTGCAGCAAATCGTTGGCTATGCAAATTATACGAAGTAATTTGAGAGGAAAAGATTCAAGAGATGATTTTTTTAAGACGCAGCCACAGTTATACTGCGTGTCATTCCAAGGGTCGGAGTCATCAACATCTGATGGAATTTTGAAAGTGTTTGAAAAAGCCGACAAATATCAAGAGTCGAACAGTAAAGATGATGTACTCTCTGTTGTTATTCTCGATGAAATAGGGTTAGCTGAAATATCAAGGTTTAATCCTTTAAAAGTCTTGCACAATCTGCTCGAACCGAACGGACAGTCTTTTCCAAACGTCGCTGTTGTTGGGATATCTAACTGGTCTCTAGATGCTTCCAAGATGAATAGAGCCATTCATCTTTCTAGGCCAGATATGGATACAGAAGAATTATTCGAAACAGCATCATCCATTTGTCAGTCGTTTGTAGAGACAATAAAACATAAGCCGGCTGGTATATTAGGAATACCAAGCCCGAATAAATTTGATCTCTCAGATATTTCAGCTGAATTAAATTCAATTGCGGGTGCATACACATCGTATACGGAAAGGCTTCAATTTAAGCATTTTCATGGTCTTCGAGATTTCTATGCTCTAGTTAAATTTGTTTCGAAGAAACTTGCAACTGAAAAGCACAAAAAGACTGACGGAAAATCAATGGCGATCATGGAAGGTCTTCAAAGAAATTTTGGGGGACTGAAAAGCGAACGAGATAATTTGCTGATGGAGTTTAAAGAGTGTATTTCACAAACAAATACAGACTGGCAAGTTCTTGATCTTGTTAAGGATAACATAAATGATACAGGTGCTCGTCATTTGATGATCATAACAAGAGGAGAATCAGTATTGGGACTCCTTGAACATATTTTGAAGGAGGCCGATCGAAATAAACCTGAAATAATATTTGGCAGTAAATTCGAAGAGGACCTGACAGATGATTACCATTACAGGATTTTGAGTAGGATAATTCTGTGTATGGAGCAAGGGATAGTTCTTATACTTAAAGACCTTGAACATATCTATGGTAGTTTGTATGATATGCTCAATCAAAATTACACACGTATAGGAAAGAAAAATACATGTCGTGTCGCATTGGGTCCCTATAGTAACCCTTTTTGTCACGTGTCTGATTCCTTCAGATGTATAGTACTTGTGGAAGTTAATCAGCTGCACAAAACAGATCCGCCATTTTTGAATAGATTTGAAAAGCAATATCTGTCCTTTGCGGACATTTTATCGGAGGGCGAAATGCAACTTGCGCAACAAATAAATGACTGGATTGATCGTGTGAGTAATATCAAAGGACGATCTTTCACAAAGCATGATATTTTTCCGTTCTACAACGACGATCTAATATTTTCACTAGTCATGTTTGTAACACGGAATCGGATGCACGTGGAAAATGACGATTATGATTATTTTGACGAGTGCATTAAAACATTAATGTGGGTTATAACGCCCGACGCAGTTCTTCGGTTGAGATATGCAAACGATGAATATGTGAGAATGGAAAGCAAGCAGATATTGAAAGATTATTTTGAATTACCGTTACACGACGGACTAGAAAAGCTAATAAAGTTTCACCATGATCAACATATGGTTGGCTTAACAAACAATTCAAAAGAAACCAGAATGTGCGTTGTATTCACCAACAGTAATATCCACACTCGTAAAACTGAAATGATTTCTGGTTTAACAGTTCAATCAGAGAATCTTGGCACATTTAAGTCAGAAAAGAATTTGTCTTACAAAGTCAAAGGTTTTTGGCAAAGCAATACGAATGTGTTACTTATACACTGTCATGCTGCTGATGATGAGCAACATCTTACCCTGACGATGTCAATAGTTAATAAATTGAGGATTGAAGCAGAAGAACAATCACCGTTTGTTTGTTATAAAATTGTTTACATGATCCTTCATATGGGTGTGAAACTCGTTCATGGCACAACTACACAGGAAGATGACGTATTTGAAGGCGCTATTGGAAAATTAACTTTTCTCGGCGGATGGGAACTATTGACCTTAGAAAGTTTAGAAAAACCTACTTATTCCGTCCCGTGTTTGTCTTCACAGACTTTGAAGCAGGCAATCCATAGCATGCGACCGTTGACAAAGCATTTGCAAGACGAGTTGTTTTGGTCTTTCACAAGGATTGGATATGGACGAAGAAGCCGAAATGTTGGAAGTGTTTCAAAGATTATAGCAGAGATACAATCATCTCAATTGCTTTTAGATGCACTGGAAAAGAAAATTCTGAAATACATTGAAGATACAATTGACAGTGCAAGTAATGAAGAATGGTGTGTTAATATTGCATGCGATGCTAATGCGTTAAATACATGTTCACTATTTGTGGAAGCCTTGTTGCGACACATACTTTCGACGATAAAAACTCCACTTGCAAAATTGATCGCTAAAGTAGAAAAAGATGCATCATTGGATAGCTTCTTTGTAGTTGACACAAACTCTCTATCACGACAAAATTACTGGTTGTCATTATTTAACAGCGATTCCTTCTCTATTTTAAACATTTATGATGAAACCGGACCCGAATGTTTTCAGTGTTCAACCCCTGATTTGGCTTTAAAAGTGCCTTTCGGACGACGAATATACGAAGAAATTGAAAGTACTAAGGATACATTTTTAATGGAAGTAGCGAGTGCAAAGGTAAAATGCGACATTGAGGCCAACACAGAACTTCCTCGTGAGGTTATGATTGAACTAATGAAACAGCATGAAGATATCATAAGTATGAAAACAATTTTTAATGAGTATGCTGGATATAAAGCGCACTGTTTTGTAGAAGACTACACAGAAGACTTCTGCAATCAGCTATCTTACCACTGTTGTTATGGGCTTCAACGCACGACACGAATTGAAATAACGTCATGGGCATTGAGCCAAATGATTGATCAATCCGACCTTACTTCGAAGCCTCACGTAGAAGCACTGTCATTGCTTCACTGCACAGGATGGATACACATGTCTACGTTTAACGCTTTGCTTCAATTGTGTAGTGTTTTTGTCGCGGGTTTTCCTGCTTCTGAAAGTCCTGTTCGCTTGTTTAAGTCGATAGCCTACGCCATATATCAGTCAGATGTTCCCAAAACTATGTTAGAATCTGCGGAGGAAAACATTGATGATACATCGGAACACGGTTCACACGATGAATTTGACATCTATCACGAATCAGGTGATGATGATAACGATGAACCGGCTGTAGAATCTGCCATTGAGCTGTTTGATGAAGAAAACAAATTTTGTAGCTTTGTTTCTTTTTTGTGTTCCATGGCTATGCCTACAAGAGAAAATCAAAAGAATGTATCGAGTCCAACACATTGGGAAAACGTTCTAAGAAACGTTGTTTTAGCGGCGAGAAATATTTCTGATTCTTCAAAAGAATACCAAGCGCTACGACTGTGTAGTGATATTTACAGTATAGCTGTTGTTCAAAACAAAATATCGGATGATTTGCTTTTTGATATTGGTAGGTCACTGAACGAAGATGATATTGATTCCACTTTGGTACAAAACAATATAGAACAAATTGTAAAAGTTGTCAACAAATTAGAGTCATCAAATGCTTTGTTTAGAATTATCCGACAGTATTTGATAAGTTGCATTTCATCAAATGATGACACCAATTTCTCTTTTGTTTTCAACATTTTGAACAACCAAATGATTCCTGAAGAGGAGGTTCATTTACTGAAATTCCCATTCGAAGTTCGAATCGAGTGTGAAGTAAACGAAGTCGTGACTGTGCTACAGGACATAATAATGCGTAACGAGACTTTAGAAAATAAGACTTTTAGTGAAAACTCCTTTTTTTGCCTGCTGGACAGCTGTTTGAACTGCATAAATAAAACAACTAATGGAGTTCACCCGTTTGGTGTCATGATAACAGATTTGCTGGAAGCTCAGTTCTGCAAATTAGTTGACAGTTATGATTCCGACATAATCCTTGCAAGTGGCAGAGTTTTGCAAAGATGGAACACCGATCCTATGGGACTTAAGTTCATTACTTCCGTTGCCTATATACGATCATTCACCCGTTATCTCGGTGTACGGAAAATTCCAGAAGACTTATTTGAAGAGCAATTACTTGAAGCGTATGTATGCATGCTTAACGGGCTTGAAAAAAATCATTTAGGCGATCAAATCCACACTCTCCTGCTCAAATACATATCTAATGTAGATAGCAATACCGATGCTATTGGCGGAACAACACATCTTGCTACAGGTACATGCATATCCAGTGTTATTAACGTGCACAATACGATAACAGACAAAAAAGGATTAGGAAACAGACTTATGTTTGTGGAGCAATACATCAACATGAGTTTAGAAATGAACACACTCTGCCACCACGAAAAAAGAGAGCTTGTGTTGAAAGCTTGCAAATGTTTCGAAACTGATAAAAAAAGTAATATAACAATAATTTCAAATCTCGAACAGCTGTTGAAAGGTCATCCGCATTCAGATGGTAATTCGCACCAAACAGTGTTAGCATTTGTCTTATCTATTAAGGAATTTTACCTACCGAAGTACATTAAAATGCTTAATGATACAGAAAAATCACTAGCTCAACCATTTGAAGCAGTATTTTCAAAGTGTATGACACCTGTGCAGAAAGGATTATTTAGGTGTACGCTAGGCCTAGACGACTTCCTGGACAGCAGATTAATTCATAGTCCACAAACTAATTATCAACAGTTTGTCTGGAACTCGGTTTTGGTTTCTTCGTATGCTTTGACATTAGCTTTATCAAAAAAAACATACGAAGGAAAGACATGTCCCCCACTATCGCAATGCTTACTGTTTCCTTTTGATCAGACAGTATTTAGTTTCACATGTTTATCTTGTGAAACCTCACAATACAGTCAATCGGTGAATAATACTGCTTCGTTGTACTATTGCAATTGTGGAACCGTGATGTTATTTCACAATCAATGTGCAAATACAAAATGCAAAGCATGTGGCTCAGATGTTGAAATACTCATGAATGCATCCAATAACGTAATACAAACTGAACTTTGTAATCCTGAATTACAGAAAAAGACTCATCTTTCCCCCGTTGCGCGAAAGGTATTGCAGTTTTTTGGGGATGGATGTTTGTTAGGATCACTTGCGTTACGAATTACAACTCCAGAACAGGTCATGACACGTTTTCCGGAAACTGCACCTACACATAATATATTCGATTGCATTTGGTTGAATTTACAACAACACTGGAATGACATAAAATCGATGCTTAATACAAGAGATTTTGAAACTAGCATGTTATTTCATTTAATTATGCACAAAGGCAAACATCTATTGTTTGAAGGCACCCACCGTCTAAACACAAACGAAGAGATTGCGCAATGGGAAACTAAATTTGAACACGTTGTAGCGACCATTGAAGATAGTCTCTTTCAGAACATAAGTCTTCTCATCCGAGGCACTGACACGATGTTTGGTTTTAGTAGCAAATCAGTCGAATTACAAATCCGCGAATCTGACGATGCCTGGACCAATGGCTCGTTTTTGTTTAGGGAGACTAGGGCTGCTACAAAAATAGACTTTCGGCGGCAGCTTTTTCGACGTAAAGACCATTATTTATTTTTGCAGTACGTTGTCGAAAACGAATACCTTCTGTCTCTCCCTGTGCACATATACAATATTTTTCAATGGCATATGTCAGCCGTTGCTAATATCAACTTTAATTTAAAGAGAAGTGAGTGTTTGGATAAAAGTGTCAATGAGTACAATAATCTGTTAAAGGAACCGGTTGCTAAAGCGGCCAGCATCAAGAGATTCAAAATGTTTAAGTCATCTTGGAATGCGCTAGCAAAACAGTGTCCTGGCATCAAAATCAATTCAGTGGATATTAAAAGTAAGATGTGCGATTGTCTTCTTTTATCGCACGAAGGGCATATCTACAGAGTTCTCAAATTCTTAATCGACACACAAAACCAATGTATACATTATGCTTTGCATTTGGCTAAAAAATGTTCAAGTCTTCAATTTCTTCTGCGTTCTCCGGAAGTGTCAAGTACAAGAAGTGTACTTGCAAGTGAAGTTCGAAAGGAGGATCTGATCACTATTGACGATACGTGGGTTGAGATGATTCATCAGGAATCGCACTGCGGTCTGCAGTATGGAGAAGGGCGTCGCATTTATTATGATTTTACTTATATTGAAAAAAGACTTGCAGAAAAACTGCTGTTTGGGAAAGCGCATGTATCTTTCAATGACTTGCCAAACATTGTGTTTTTGGATGAATTGTATCGAAATTTTGTGACTTTGGTGCAAGAGGTGTGCATTGCAGTTAAACAATCAAATTTACCAAAGGACTTGGAAGCATCCCTTCGAAGAAAAAGTGATGACAACAAAAGCTTGTCCTTTGAATTACTTAATAATTTAGACATGATGCTAACCGTTTTGAAACGTTCAAAGTCAAATCCAGATCAACCTTTAGTCGAGTTTGTCATGAAAAGAAAGTCAACACTATCTACAAGATTCCCAATTAAACATTTACCAACTCCGGAAACCAGGCTGTGTATTTGTCATGTGATTTCATTACATGAAGTACTTGAGGAATTAAGCGCTGAACGTATTATTGAAGGCCTTGGCGATGAATATCACGCAGCGTTGGAAGACGAATCATTGATTTATTTCAAGTCCATTAAGAGCATACACAAAACGGAAACTATTTTGAAAGCTATCAAACGATTCACTTACAGATGCATATTTATGACAGATATTTCAAAAGATGAAAGTCTGATACAGTTTTTGTCACAGCCATCTTTTTGGCCATCGGACGACTTTGCAAACAATCGCATTCCAATCGACGATGAGGATGTGCACGACATTTTTCTGCCAGATATACTTATATGTCATGTTGGAACCATATATCAACTTCTGACGGAAACAATGGAGGTAACTTGTACTGAACATTTAACCTTCATTAATGTTTGAATTGTGTTAATATTTAAACGAATTGTATGTTATTTCTGACAAAATTCGTTAATGTCCTATAACTTTCATATTCTAATCACTTCTTTATATTTCAGAAACTTCAGCAGGGTGAGTTAAAAATTGACAGAGTGATCACAAGCTGGAAGGCGAAACCGGAGCAGCCATCACAAAAACAAACTCGAAAGAAAGGAGTCAAAAAACTTAGGGATGCATAAAGGTATAAAACTACAATTGTCATCAAGGAATTTCTTTATTACTAAAGTATGTAACGTAGATACATGCGATATGGATATTGTACATGAGACGAGTTGCAGGTTTTTAAGTTGAAATTGTAACATGTATTACATTTAGAATGGCTTGAAATGTCATTGTTTAATAACAATTATCCAATGCGTTTTACATATTTTAGCAATCGAAGCCCACGGGAAGATTCCGACACTAAGACTGAAGCCCGTAACATTATTCTTTAGAAACTCCGGCTTTGTATCCTCTTTGATGCGAACAAGACATACGAAACCCTAATAAGTGTTAAAATAAGTAAACTATGCAGATGTTTGGTCGAAGCCAAACAATATTGCAGTAAGCTATGTGACGACATGTCACCATTGGATATTTTAATCGTCGGTGTTATGAAATCGAACTGGGAGCTTTTTATTGTATAGAACAAATTATTTGAAACTAATTATTGTACATACATAACTGAATTAAAATAAATGTGTGTGTTGGCTTGCTATGTTTACATTTAATTGCACGTTCATGCACGTCCGTGTGAATATAGTTTTGAATTGTCATTAATTGGTAAACTTGTTACTGTCACGGTTGTATTTTTTGTCCAACTGTGTGATATAATTTATCTATCAATTTAAAAATTTTCACTGAGTAATTTTATGTATATATTTCTCATTTTGACTGATATTTTTTTTATTTTCGACGATTATTACAAATCAAGAGTGTACATACGTTTATTGGGATAATGTTTTTGACTCGTGTTAAGTTTTGGCATGTTCATATTATTTATAAGCATTATTGTTTACACATTTACTTTACTAGAACAGAACCAGCTTGAAACAGTTGGCTGTTTATTTGATTGCGTCTGACCAGCTATTGGCAAACAAGATTATTGGCAAAGTTTTTTTCTTAATGTATAATCTGTTACGGGTTTGCTCATAGTTGCAGTGTGAATACATTAAGATGTATGCATGCCCATTTGAATATAAGCGTTTGGATGTTTTCTGTTTAATGATAGCTGTTGTATTAATAGTGTCCTTAATTATAGTTGTTCTGATAAATGATGTATATATCGTTTTTTTTTGTTTTCTTTGTGATTATTGTGTAAATATAAAATTAGTTTATTGCTGAAAATTGGCGTTCGTACATTTATAAAACACACTTTGCACATTTGAATGATGACGTTTTAATTAAAAATAATTGTGTAAATATTGCACACAAAAATTGTGATTGTACATAAACAATTTTGAAATTATAACATTATTGAGCGACACTTTGAAATTGATAGGAAATGATGTTTTAAGAAATGTTGATCTATGATGTACGTTATAATTGACTTGAAGATATTGATGAGATGTCTGAAGTTTTTTATTATAATTGAATTGTATATATTAATGAGATGATTGGTGTATAGTATTGTATTATTATTGACTTGTATATATTAATGAGATGATTGAAGTATTTTATTATAATTTACGTGTATATATTAATGAGATGATGGCATTATTTTATTATAATTGACTTGTATATAGTAATGAGATGATGGACGTAGCATATTAGTATTGACTTGTATATATTAATGAGATGATGTAAGTATTTTATTATAATTGACTTGTATATATTCATGAGATGATGGATTTTTGTTATAATTGAATTGTTTATTTTAATGAGATGATGGAAGTATTTTATTATTATTGACTCGTATTTATTAATGATATGATTGAAGTATTTTATTATAATTGACGTGTATATATTCATGAGATGATAGAAGATTTTTATTTTATCCCACTTTTACAGCGAACTCGGTTGATTAAAGCCCCGTTGATTAAATCTCTGCTATATTACACGGCACGAAATGACGTCATTTGTTCGACAAAATGACGTCATAAATCCAGCGAAATTATCAAGTAAAACTTATTTTTTTTTTAATAAAAAGGTTTACTGAATAAAAAGTTGGATAAATAGAATAATAGGTTAGTGTTGATTATAGATCAGGTGTATCATCGGCACGAAAACGAAAAAGCACTCGCCAAGGCTCGTGTTCTTTTTTTTCGAAGCCTTACATGCTTAACCTGATCTATAATCAACACTAACCTATTATTCTCTATATAACTGACTTGTATATATTAATGGGGCGATGGAAGTATTTTATTATATTGACTGAGATGATGTATGACTTTAAGTAAAAAAAAACATATTTTTAATTTCTGATCATATGACTAAGATAAAAAGTCATGCATGGTGTATTAATTTGTATAACTCAGTATTACAGTTACGCAGATACATTGCCTAAATTAATTAAACTGCCCACAAACAGCGCATGACAAGTAAATCTTTGGGTATATTTTGCCCTGAACGGCAAATATATCATTTGCATTGTTAGTGTTAAGACAATTTGTTTCATGTTATGTGTTTGCATATATGTTATTTGTTTTAAAAAGAAGTTTTAGAACTCCATTATTATATAATGCACACATATAGGTGTTTGTCAATTAAAATCTAGTAATTTTAAAGTTTTTTTTACAGGTATTTTAGTTAATGAAATGAAAGTAAGTGGTAACGGAATCTATTTTCAATTGTATACCAGTAAACAAATATGGAATTCATCGAAGCGATATTGTCTGGGTATTTCTAATGGGCATCATTTATTTACAAAACTACTTCAAAATACATATGGTATACACTAATGAGACTGTTTCAATAACAACCTGAGAACAATTCTGCACATTTATTCTTTCTATATTCAATATATTAATAGAAATGTGAAAACATTATAGGACGGATCACATTTGTGTTAACATCCATACATAACATGAGTATTATTATCATGATTTGCTGCTAAGATTTTTGTGTGATCATTTCTTGAGTTGTATGACTTGTGAATGCATTGTTAGTATTGTTCTTTTGTCGTTGATAATGTATAATGTATCTTATTATTTTTGTTTCAATATATAATTGCATAACTTCTAAAGGACATACCATATCAACTGATCGTTCTTGAATTATTCAATATGTATATTATTTATACTTTATAAAATCTGAACTTGAGCAACATATATGTTTACGGTAGTTTTTAATGTATTTATAACTGATACAATTATTCAATATTTGTTTATAAGTATATGTTATACATTTAACGTGCATAAACAACCAACGCATTATTGAAGCTCGCGAGAATTATGCGGTAACAAAAGTAAAATTGATATTCATACACCGCCTCTTTCTGATAAAGGCATTTAATATGGAACAGTTTAGTGTGTTAAGTATAATGACGATACTATATACCGTAAAACGAAGTCGTGCTAGTATAGTAATACAGGATCGAAAAAACTGCAATACTGTTTTTCTTTTGACTTGTATTTTAATCATTGTATAACTTGTATGTTCTTAAGATTCTTAACAGGCATATATTAACATGTAGTAAATATGCTATTTGTTGTCAAGCGTTTATCTTTTTATATAGTTATTAGTTATTTAACCTTAACGTTGTTAAAACTATCTAGAATATTTATCATCGTTCATTTAAGACATATTCATGCTATGTCGACGGTGGGGACCGCTAAATCATAACCGTGCGCTATAAGGAACATGCTGTTAAAACAAACCTGCCTATACATTGCTTGAGGTTTTGAAATATTGATATTAACTTCACATCGTTATATCCAAAATTATTAGACGTCAGTCCGTTTTTTGGGGTGTTAAAGGAAACCAAAGGTGGTATGCGGGTACGCAAAAATCGCATTATTCTATAAATGTATTATTTAACAATCTGGTTGATACCTGACCAGGTCATCTTATAATGTATTCTTATATAAAGACCAGGGGAAAGAATACACAGAGACTCGTAAAATGTGCTGAATACCTCAAGCAACGCACGCGGGTATATATACAGTATGCTAGCCTTATAGTGCGTTTTGATTTTTAGCAATGCATGATATATAGTTACCTTATTTTATTCTATAGTGTCATCACAATGTTGTTGGTGTTAAATTCTAGCCCGACTTGTGTAATTGCGTACAGGCATGCATACCTATATCGTTTATAAGTATTTGTGATAATAGAATTGTGATTGCTTTGTTATTGCATAAATACACTTCTGACGCTTATTAATTTTTATCGAGTATTGTTGATTGGAAAGGATGTATTTTTATTTTGCTCTTTGCTTGTGATATATATTCAATGACCATATAAATCGTTAACGTGTGCTACAATTTTACATTTGGAACTTATTTTAAGAAGGGCATGATGTAAACATTGGCACTTGACTGATGTCATAGACGACTAAATAAGTTCTAATGACTAAGTTTTTAGATGCGAATGTATGGTCATTTATATATATGCTGCAAATGGCTTTGATATCAATGTATTCAATGTATTCATATTTTTGTTATAGTTTGCCATTATCTATCGATGAATGACTGCTGAAAGTTAATTGTGTGCAAACAAATAACATATGTTGTCTATTTTGTAAGATGATTTTTATTTTTACTTAGCCTCTAAAATTGTAAAATTTTGATAAGAAATCAGAATACAAGTTCAAGCACTTAGTACGGTATCAGTTTAGTGTTTAAGAAATTCATATATTTATATTTATTTAAACGTCACTCTAAGTTTGTGAAGAATAACTGAACATTTTAAATATTCAAGACGTTTTTTTGTTTAATTATAATTTAAGATTACTTTTTTATTTTTTAAGATTCAGCTGCAAGTCTTAATCTTCTTGTTTGTATTATGTATATGATTAAAGATGTTTGATTGGTTTTGCTTGTCCTATGTGACTGATTTTAATTATTGATTTTTAATATATGTTTAACATTCACCATAAAAACATTCAACCTGCAAGGCCAGGTGATGCAGTTGTTTATAAGTTCAAACTTAGTTTTTATCTATGTGCATGGATTTCGTGATTGATGAAAACATGCATTAATTCAATAAGTCAAAACTAACCCGGTGTTAACGTTAATACATATAAACAATATCAAATGCAGCAAACTGCAGCAGGTTGAATGTAATTGAATGACACATATATAATTTGAGTATATATTTTAAAGATGTTTACTTACATTTTATTGTATTACGTTATATTGAAATGTGAATGCGAATATGAGTTTTTATGTGAATTTTGCTTACCTTTTCCTTGCATATATGCTCACCTGAAGAAACAATTCTCACTGTGAAGTAATCCTTTTAATTGTTGTAATGTATGGTAAAACGCTTTTTCCCAATGTTTTGGTTTACATTCTAAATTTTAACATTTAACTTGACGTGAATATTCGCTTAAATGATGATACGAACATATGAATATTAGAAAATAAAAAAGCTCTGACTGTATTTTCTATTATTAAAATGTTACTGTTTTTGTAAATGTTTTTTAAGTTGTATGGTACAATGTTTAAACGTTTCCAAGACTATTTGGGCAACCTTCTACAAAATGTCTTTGACTATTCATTTTTCATATCGGTTACAAAATATCGGAATTTGGAATGCCTTTGGCCTAATTTGGCTTTGTTGAAATATAAACTGTACCTGTTAAACGCAATATTTTTATTCAATAATTATTGCAAGAAACTAAGTCAATTTTATAAAGTATGCATTAAACCCTAAATATCGTAAAAAGTCATGAATACGTGGTCTCAGGTGAGCAATATGTCGCTGTTATGGTCGTCTTGTATATTGTTTACATCTGGCATCAGTTCGTTGCGTTTCCAAAAGTGTTTAAATATTAGTAATGACCTTCCCAATATAAGTATATGAAGCACAGGGCTTGTGTGAATAACATCAAGGTTCGTTTACAATGTACCCCTAAAACCAATATCGTTTTTATCAAATGTCTTTATGTTTTAAATGATATAAATAAAAGGGCGATCATGATGCCAGACCGTAACATTGTGTATCAATTGACAGAGTATACTATATACATCATGTTCACTACCTTTTCGTTTTAGGATAGGAACATGATATATACATATAATATATTTTATACTGTGATTCAATTGACTACATTTGTATGAATGAGCTTAATAAAAGAGTAAAAAATATACATCTTACTTTTACATGCGTATTATGCCAATGGTAAAGGTGCAAAACGACGATACATTGTCTTTTCTTTTAATGATGTGCTAATTAAGAAGAAATACAACTTTGCATCGTTGTGAAACACGCGCTTCATTCATTATTGTGATCATATTTTAAAACAAATAATAAATCGAGAAGTTTAATATCACATGTTTGAAAACGGTTAATCGAAAATAACTAAAACAACTATGACGTTAAAAACTGGAACATTTTAAAATTTAGTTCAAATCGTCTCGTATTATTTTCGCTCTTATGTGTATGATTCGTTACGAATCAAACACTAGTAAAACGATAACAACTTAATGCGTGGTTGCACAATCACAAACCGGACGTTAAATTGTATTTAGATTTAACCAGTACTTTATGATGTGGGTATGATAACTGATAATGACAATTTTCACGAAAGGAACGGCGAATATTTTACAATCATATTAATGTTTGATTTAACCAGATATCCAGAGTTGTCTTAAGTCGTTACAGACCGTGGGTTTATTCAATTCATCTAAATACCTTTGTCGTAAAAGGTTTTGTTTCACGTGGAATGCAAAATCAGATTTTCTGTTGTTTATTTCCCTCCTCGTCCATTATTCGCATTTATTATTTCTAAGATATATACTCCGAAACACTATATACGCCTCATTCATGTTTTTTTTCTGACATAGTACGTTTTCTGCTACTACTATCAGGCGATATTGAGCTTAATCCGGGGCCAGATAGCAGCTGCTCTCTGAGCGTTCTGCATCTTAATGTGCGTTCAATTAGAAACAAACTTGACTATATTAAAAACTTCTGTGATTTCGACATTCTATGTTTTACCGAAACTCATCTTACCGATATCGTATCTGACAATGACTTAACAATCGAAGGCTTTAATATAGCGTTCCACCGGAAGGACTATACAGCGCATTCAAGCGGTTTACTTATATACGTGAATCAGTCTATATTATCGCGCCGCAGGGTCGATTTAGAATGCAACGCCTTGCACTCGATCTGGATAGAAATTCAAGCCGTCAATTTCACTGCATTGTTGTGCTGTTTCTATCGTCCCCCAAGCGCTAGTGTATCGTTTTGGGATAATTTTGAAGTAAGTATCGATAAAGCTTTAGACGTGAATTCAAACTTAATTATGGCCGGAGACATTAATGAGGATCAACTTCAAAACTTCACGCGTTTAAAACAAGCACTGGCACTATTTAACTTACGTAATACGATTACTAATGCAACCAGAGTCACGGCTAACACTTCTACCTTACTCGATCCTATAGTTGTATCCAATAACCTTAATGTGCTCGATAGCGAGATTATTCCCGTCTGTTCTTCCATAAGTGATCACCATGCAACGGCAGTACATATTAAAGTGGACTCAGTTATCAGCAAACCGACTAAGAGACATGTTTGGCTATATAAACGTGCAGACTTTAATCGTTTAAATGCTTTAATTGATAGCGAAAACTGGAGCTTCATTAACCATACGAGCATAGACGAAGCAACTTTATTGTTTACAAACAAATTAATTGAATTAATGAAATTGAGTATCCCATTTAAACATGTCACAGTGCGTCCGAACGACAAACCCTGGTATGATTCCATGATACGTTCTTTCACGCGTAAACGCGATCGCCTAAAATCCCAAGCGATAAAACACCCGTCTGCAAACAATTGGGCTAAATTCAAACACGTTCGCAATAGAGTCAACAACATGATTAAACATGCTAAAGAACAATTTTTCTCAAATATTGAAACTACTTTAAACGACTTACAGTCGTCTAACTCTAAACAATACTGGAAGCTCTTAAAACAACTCATTCGCTCACATTCTCATTCTGATATGATACCGCCCTTAAAAACCACTGATCCTGATGGAAATGTAAACTTGTATATGTCTGACGAAGAAAAGGCAAATTGTCTTAATAATTATTTCGTTTCAATATCAACGCTGGACACGTCTTCCGGAGTTCTACCTGGCTCTAGTGTTTTTGCGTTTAATTACTTAAACGATGTTTCAATAAACGAATCTGAAATAAAAGATATGATTAAGATTTTGGTTACTAATAAAGCGGTCGGTGAAGATTTAATCAGCCATTTAGTTCTTAAGCGTACGTGTTCCTCAATAGTAAAACCACTTTGCTTGCTCTTTAACAAATCTTTACACGAATGCACATTTCCTGCACTATGGAAGCAAGCAATGGTCATGCCCTTATTTAAGAAAGGAGATGCAAATACACCTTCGAATTATCGTCCCATCTCACTTTTAAGCTGCCTTGGTAAATTAATGGAAAGAGTTGTTTATAAGCATCTGTATAACCACTTTGTTTCGCATAACCTAATATATTGTAAGCAATCGGGATTTCTTAGAGGTCACTCTACTGTCTTCCAGCTTATTGATATTTTCGATCAAATAGCTCGTTCTCTTGACGATAAAACAGTTACTTGTATGGTTTTTTGTGATATTTCCAAGGCATTTGACCGCGTATGGCATCAAGGTCTCTTATTCAAACTTAAAGAAAATGGGATCAGTGGTAATATGTTAAAATGGATAGAGAGTTATTTATCTAACCGAACTCAAAAAGTATTTGTCAGATCCTCTATGTCCGATGTGTTACAAGTAACAGCTGGCGTTCCTCAAGGCTCAGTCCTTGGTCCGTTATTTTTTCTAATTTACGTTAATGACATTGTAAATAATCTTCTTAGCATCACCCGCCTGTTCGCAGATGATACGTCTTTATCTTGTACGACATCAAATTTAAGTGATCTTGAGGGAATATTGAATCATGATCTACATCAGTTAAATGTGTGGGCCAAAAGATGGCTAGTTGACTTTAATCCACAGAAAACGGAAGCAATTTTATTTACAACGCAAAAAAATATTCGATTACCTCAACTTTCTTTTGATAATATTCCGGTTAATTTTGTTGAAAGTCATAAACATCTTGGTCTAACTTTAGGACATGACGGCAAATGGCATGATCATATTAATAACATTCTGAAATCGGCATCGAAAGTACTGGGAATAATGAGGTCTCTTAAATTTAAAGTTTCCAGAAAAAGCTTAAACACTATATATGTCTCTCATTTGCGCCCAATACTTGAATACGCATGTGTCGTCTGGGACGGATGCGCTTTATATGAAAAGGAATTATTAGATAAAATTCAACACGAAGCTGCGCGAATTGTCTCCGGTCTTACCAGATCTGTTTCACTCAGTAATTTGTACAACGAAGTAAAATGGCCGTCTCTTGATATAAGAAGGCAGTATATAAAACTAATTAATATGTACAAAATACATAACGGTCATAGTCCCACTTATTTGGCAAATCTTCTCCCGCCCACTGTTCAACAACAATCATCACGCTCTCTTCGCAATGGAGACGACTACGTCATTGTATCACGGCGGACACAATTATATTCTCGTTCCTTCTTACCCTCTGCCATAGATCTATGGAATTCCTTAGACATAAATATTCGTAACAGCAATACTATTTCACATTTTAAATCCAACTTGAAGCGCGTATTTTTCGCTAGCGAAAAGATTCCTCAATATTTTTTTACTGGGAATAGGAAATCCTCCATAATACATGCAAGATTAAGAAATAATTGCAGTGACCTTAACTCTGACTTGTTCCAAAACCATTTAACTACTTCGCCTGTTNGATGATGATGATGATGATGATGATGATGATGATGATGATGATGATGATGATGATGATGATGATGATGATGATGATGATGATGATGATGATGATGATGATGATGATGATGATGATGATGATGATGATGATGATGATGATGATGATGATGATGATGATGATGATGATGATGATGATGATGATGATGATGATGATGATGATGATGATGATGATGATGATGATGATGATGATGATGATGATGATGATGATGATGATGATGATGATGATGATGATGATGATGATGATGATGATGATGATGATGATGATGATGATGATGATGATGATGATGATGATGATGATGATGATGATGATGATGATGATGATGATGATGATGATGATGATGATGATGATGATGATGATGATGATGATGATGATGATGATGATGATGATGATGATGATGATGATGATGATGATGATGATGATGATGATGATGATGATGATGATGATGATGATGATGATGATGATGATGATGATGATGATGATGATGATGATGATGATGATGATGATGATGATGATGATG
>VMBQ01001282.1:144954-174954 GCA_007657795.1 Dreissena rostriformis | reverse complement strand
AGAGGGGAGAGTAACTATCTTGAATAACTAACAAACAAACACTGTAAAGGTTAGATTTGTTACTTTCTGCCTAAACAGGATTTTCGTCAAGAAGAGTCTTCCTTTACACTTAAATACTATAAAAGCGGAAAGTGTCGTCCCTGATTAGCCTGTGCGGAGTGAACAGGCTAATATGAGACGACACTTTACACACATGCATTAAGCCCCGTTATGCCAGAGCGAGGCACAAATTCAAGTACTTGGAAACCAGTTTTATAACGTTAACTAAGGGCAACTAAGTCGATATTCTCATTTCATCAATACTACTTTTGTAAAGGAGGAATATCTGAAATAATACTTATCCTCTTAAAACGATACATATTTAATGACTTCGTGTGGTCGCATTTGTTTTGTCTTCGTTGTTATGATACTAATGTGTATTTATAAGTATTGGCATTTGATTAATTCTCAAATAAGTGCGGCGAGCATTTAAACTGGTTCAAAAACCTTCAATCCGTATAACGTTTCTCGATACGTCGAATTGTGTGTGTTCATAATGTATCGATCATATTGATACTGTTCGCTTTGCAGACAATTACCGCATCTTCAGGGGCACTGACTGGGCCGTTTCAATAAACATCGTAGTGCACATTTACGATACGATACATTTTTCGAAGATGCATAATTGCTTAAGTCCATATCATATGATTATAAAGTTTCAGTTCTTAATTAATTACATTGGCATCTCTAGCGCCGTATATAATTGAAGAGCATGGCGAGCTAGTTCGTCTACTTCTTAAGATTACAAAATTCTCTCGTAAGTTAAAATTGTCGTACGATCGTTTATGAAACGGCCCCCAGTGTTTACTGAATGGAAAAATATATGAGCGTCGCTCTGTGAAAAGGGGGTTTTATGCGTTTGCGTAAGGTGTCTTCCCATATTAGCCCGTGCAGTCCGCACAGGCTAATTCGGGACGAAACTTTTAGCTTTATTGTATTGTTCGTTTAAATAAAGAATGTTCTTGACAAAAATCCGGTTTTGGCGGAAAGTGTCGTCCCTGATTAGCCTGTATGGACTGCACAGGCTTATCTGGGACGACACTTTACGCACATGCATTAAACACCCTTTTTACAGAGCGCGTCTCAAATATTACCGGAGTAGTTACAAACCCTTCATGGGGCCCTTGCAAGCCTACAAGGGATTTCGATAAGTGTCTGGTTTACCTTCTGCATGAGCCACAGCCGAGAGCAACGGTTTTGGCTTTCATACCGTTTTTATAAACAGCCGCTGGCATTCATTTTCATTATAACATATGGGTGAACCGATCGATGAAGTATAAACATAATACTTTATATATTGATAAAGGTTTTCTTTCTTCATTTTCATATTCATTTGATGAGAACGATTTGTTCTTATATTTCCCTTGGTTCTATATCGTGCATTATTGATTGAGTTGCAAATGTTTACAGGTTAGCAACTGCCAGAATTTACTATTATTGGCTATTCTTCGAATTCATTATCTAAAATTTGAGCCTCGCTCTGTGAAAAGGGGGTTTGAATGCATGAGCGTAAAGTGTGGTCCCAGATTAGTATGTGCAGTCCGCACAGGCTAATCAGGTACGACACTTTCCGCTCTTGTATGATATTGTCCGTTTAAAGAAAATCTCTTCTTAGCAAAAATCTAGTTTAGGCGTAAGTGTTGTCCCTAATCTGGGACGACACTTTACCCACAAGCATTAAACCCACTTTTCACAGAGCGAGGCTGATATTGAAATTGTTGAGGGCTTCACACTCATCGCATGTTTCATTTTCTGAGTCAAATAACATATTTAAGACTTGACGTTGGGGTGTATATTGCGAGCAGAAGAACTCAAAATGTTCAGTTCATTTTATTATATGCCCTGATTTAACTTTTTAGTGAAAGGCAATTTGTATTTAACTTTGTGTGTTCCAATTTCATTATGTTTAACGGAACAAAAATGTGAAACGCCCGATGACGATATGCAACCGTCGCAATTATATACGGAAACGAATAATCAATGCAACGAATAATCATCGTTAGCAATTAAAAACATTATAACTCGTTACAAACGCGAAATGATTACATAATTTGGACAGTTCTGTTGTTATCGTTATATTTTGTGACAGTACGTGGATTGCTTACATAAAGTAAAATAATACAATCCAAGATACATATTTATTGTACTAAATCATAGAATTAACAAGAACATTTGCTGTTTTCGGTGTTTCGTCGAGCATTTATTTCACTCGTGGTTAAAGAAAATGTATGTGGTTCCTCGTGGCTTACATAACCACTCATAGGTGAGACAGGCGAGTCCTTTCATCGGTGTCCTCGAAAGACCAATTGTAACGCATTTATGCCGAGCGGACTCTTCCATTCTTCTAAATTGGATCAATTTATTTCCAAAATTAGGGATGTCTAGTATATTGATTTCTATATTTAGAATTTTTCTTACAGAAATTCCTTAAAGCAAACAGCGCAGACCCTGATGAGACGCCGCATCATGCGGCGTCTCATCTGGGTCTACGCTGTTTGCCAAGGCCTTTTTCCTAGACGCTAGGCATAAATGGGTTAATAACATGTCACAAATGCCCGGCAATACTTATTTAATAAACTGGCCTAAACCCTCTATCCCGAACTCCAGTATACTCAGTTTTAGCAAATATTGAAGGCACCGTTATAAAATAATATATGACTTTTAAGTTTCATTTTAATATTTACATTGTTTTATTTATTTAACGATAACGTTTTCTTTCGATTGAAAATATTTAGAAGTAGAAATTCAGTTAACAAAAACGTTTTAGTATAATATATGCTATAACATCATGCCCCCACGTAACTATAGTCAGCTTGTGCATTCATGTATTATATATTGCACACTGCGTACGTGATTTTTGATATCCGTAATGTTTATAGACAAGACACATATTAAAATCATCGTCGTTGAAATTAATTTTCAAATGGTATGCCATAAAAAAAGAAAAAAAAAGAACAAAGATGATTTGATTTCTTTGGTCTTTGACAAAGAGATTAATGATACAAATTATGTTCATTCGGAGACACAAATTAATTTCATCTTCAATACAATTAATAATTTAAACCTCGAAGATGCAATACTAGATAATTACTCGCACTAAATATTGCCTGAGGGGTTTTTGTGGGATAATTTTATTTCTGTGGTCTACGACAAAGATATTAGTTATACAAATCTACAATGGAAGCCTGAAGCCTTGCATTCTTTCAACTTAAATAACAAATTAAGGTATTATACATCTTATGAACCTCGTGTAATATCGCCTTAATTCGAATATTTCCGTTACCATAACCGGTCTCCGACTATATAAGTAAAACTACGATAATTTGGTCGAAATCAAACAAGATAATTGTTCTAATATTCACATATCAAATCCCGCTGTGGCGTTGAGGTAAAGCCTACGCTTTTGCATCGAAAAGTCCCGGTTTCGATTTCCGCGGATGGCAAACTATTTGTATTTAACTTTTATTTGCAAGCATACTTATTTGAGAATATTCGAAATGTTATAGTGTTGTAAAAAAATACATAAAATGATTGTTTTAATAAAAACAGTCTGAAGAATTCCATTTATTTCCCACATCAAAATTCCCCTTGTTTTATACATTATACTAAAAAGTCACTTTCATCCGAAACACTCGGCGTTTATTTTAACATTGCGTCGATGATTCGGAATAAATAATAAACACAATAATTTATGCCTATAAGTTATCCTTTGAGAACAGCCTTCGACCGTACATCGTCGAAAGTGTTTAGTTTTAAGAAGAATATTTCCGTTAGTTTATTTATCTTTCTTACAACGCAACCGCATTTCTTCATGATGTGACTCGTTTTTCCTGAGAGAGCGCGCATATTATGTATATGATTGTATAGCTTATGATAGCGAAGGCAACACTTATCGTTAGTAGAATGATGCAAGCAAAATAATTATTGTATTTTTCCTCTTTCAATCTGACTTGAATATTGGCCATATTTGTTTTTCAAACAAACTGTCATCGTAAGACAAGAAACAAACAGAAATACAAAAAAACAGACATGCAAACAAACAAATCAATAGTGTTGTTGAGCTTGTTATAAACAGGCATACTAAGTTTGTAAATGGACATCGCTTTATATCCCGTATAAACAACGTGTAAAGTTTGTCTGAATTTATCAAGGCATGGTATATGGACAAGAAACCCAAAATTTATGGGGATATTAGTAATAATTAAAATTGCCTTTTCTTAGAAACTCATGGGAACTCTACCCTGGAGATTGTTTTGTATTTTGTGTAAGTTATCTGGTATGGTGAGTGCTTGTGTGCAGGCCAGACTAGTTCTGATAGAGCATTTATTATATGATAGAAGATGGTGGACTGTGTTTGTGCATTAGGACCGATATGACTATTTTTTTAGGGGTTCAGGGGGTAGACGAGTAATACTAAATTACATTCGCACGCATTATCCTACTGACGATAATTGTTGCCTTTGCTGAACATTAGCTACAGAAACATTAACATAACATGCTGCTCTCCAAGGAAATAATGCCACTCACGGCCTCTATTGCAAAGAAGGAAGGAATCTAACGAATTGTCACTCAAAAAAATAGATTACTATATTTGCTATTTCGGACTGTTTTCAGTGTAACTGCTTGCCGCATAACAATCAAAATGTTATGTGAAAAAAAGCCCAAAAGAAAATAGCCTATCAAAGGTAACATAAGAGGCAAGAGAAAACCACCGCCATTATTATTGCAATCTTAAGTAGGTCACGCCATCAGAGCCAAGTCGCGTGGCAGGGAAAGAGATTCGCAAGGTGCGCGATACTAGCCAAGCTGGTACGCCCCATCCAACATGTTTTATTATGTTCGATTACTGGATTAAATTTGGGTAATGAAGTACATGCATTGAACGGCATAATGCTTAAATAGATAACTATTATTCGCACTTTGTATACATTTTCTGTTAGTGGTTGCACTATGCGTACATGCGATGTGGACCGGAGTGCTCACTGTTTTCGTTTTCCAGTGATTTTCGCAAGTTTATTGATTAAGTGATGCTGTCAGGGAGCTGACTACAGGTCCGTGAGGGAAGGAAAAAGCATGACAAATGATTGTGTTCAATTAGGTGAAACATATTATGTTTCGTCAATCTTTCTTAGTTTTTGTTTTAGACCATACTCGATAATCTTTCAAGATAAGATACACAGTACATGATGAATATCGAAAAAGCGTTTTCGAAAGTTCTTTTAATAATAAAATATTTTTACTATACAAAACTACAACGTAAAGAACAATCTTTAATAATTATTTAATCAAGTAATGTAAGCGACAACATCCCACTAGAGGTACAGCAATTACACAAAATTGATGTTTTCTTTTAAATGTTTTCACTATTTAACAACACACTGGAAACATATGTAAAACAACAGCAAAGTATAGTACATAGTTAATATCGAATAATGAGACTTTGTCGATTTTCGAGCTTTAAAAAAATCATTTAATCATTAAATGTATTTACTACACAAAACTACAACGTTTGGAATAATATTAAATAATTATTAAATCAAGAAATATAAGGAACAAGACTACACTAGCGGTACAACAATAACAAATAATTGATGTTCTCTTTTAAACATGTTCACTCATTGACAATACACAAACACCATATTATATACAGAGCAAAATATAGTACATAGTCGATTGAAAACTCATTCAATCATTAAATGTATTTACTACTCAAAACTACAATGTTAGGAACAATCTTAAATAACTATAAAATAAAAGTAATATAAACAACAACACTTCACTAGCGGTACAACAATTACAAAACAAAATATGTTTTCTTTTAAATATGTTCACTCATTTACAATACACAATCAACATATTACATACAGAGCGAAATATAGTACACAGTCGATTAATGGGACATCGCCCATTATCGAGTTTTTGAAGACTCATTTAATAATTAAATGTATTTAATACACAAAACTACCATTTTTGGAACATTATTTAATAATTATAAAATTAAGTTATATAAGCAACAACACTTCACTAGCGATACAACAATTGCAAAGAATTGATGTTCTCTTTTAAATATGTTCACTCATTGACAATACACAAACATATTTCATATAGATCAAAATATAGTACATAGTCGATTTATGGGACATCGCCGATTTTTGAGTTTTTGAAAACTCATTTAATCATTAAATATACTTACTACACAAAACTACAATGTTTGGATCAATCTTAAATAATGATAAAAGTAAGTAATATAAACAACAACAATACACTAGCGGTAAAACAATAACAAAAAGTTGATGTTTTCTTTTGAATATGTTCACTCATTGACAATACACAAACAACATATTACATACAGAGAAAAATATAGTACATATTCGATTGATGGGACATCACCGATTTTGGAGTTTTTGAAAACTCATTCAATCATTAAATGTATTTACTACTCAAAACTACAATGTTTGTAACAATCTGAAATAACTATAAAATAAAAGTAATATAAACAACAACACTACATTAGCGGTACAACAATTAAAAAAAAATGTTTTATTTTAAATATGTTTACTCATTTACAATACACAATCAACATATTTAATGAAAGAGCAAAACATAGTACATAGTTAATATCAACAACGGCATTACGCTGATTTAGGAGTTCTTGAAAACTCATTTAATTATACAATGCATGAACTACAAAACTGAAACGTTTGAAACAATCTTAAATAATTATAAAATTTAGTTATATAAGCAAAAACGGTAAAACAAAATAGTTGATGTTTTCTTTTCAATGTGTGCCCTCATTAACAATGCACAAACACCATATTTAAAACAAGAGAAAAGTACATAGTTAATAAAGCATAATGGTTTTCAAGCTTTTGAAAACTTATTTAATCATGAAATGTATAAAAAGAACCTTGCTCTGTGAAAATGGGGCTTAATGCATGTGCGTAAATTGGCGTTTCCCCTTTAATGGAATGTGTAGTTTACAGGGAGTCTATACTTAACAAACATCCAGTTAAGGCGGGCAGTGTCGTCCCAGAGTAGCCTGTTAAAACTGCACAGGTTAAACTGGAAAAACACTTAACGCACATGCATTAAGCCCCGTATTCACAGAGCGCGAAAACAACGAATTTTCTACACAAAACTATAACGTTACGAACACTCTTATGTTATTATAAAATTGAGTAAAATGTTCAAATCTACAATATACCATCCCCATGATCCAAACACGGGTCCTTGGAGAGCGAAATCTACGCTACTTCATAAAATTCATAAATACTCCATGAGCATAGTGTTACTGAAACAACACATAGGCCGCAAATAATTCGCTTGTTTCAGGTCACCAGACTCACTCTAGAAAAACTTACCCAACCTCTTAACTGTTATTTATGATATGAATGGTTTTATATTATTTAAGGATGGTAATACAGTTTTTATAATAAATGTTAAATGTTATTTCCAAATTATTATTTTCGTTTAGAATCGTTGTTTTGACAAGTCAGTGTATATTAAAATAATGTATAACACCTTACTCTACATTACCTACTGTTAGCTGTAACATAGCTGCAGGTCCAACCATAATTTCATAAATAGAAATACATAGATGTTTTATTAATGTTAGAAAATGTTAAAAAGTTTATTTACATCAATATTTATAAATAAAATAACTATTGTNTTCGTCACTGAACGGAACCTGCCGGATTGAGTGGGCCTCTGTGCAAACGATTTGCGAAGCTTAATCCATATTACTATACTCGCTGTAATTATGACAATGAATGGTATAACTGCAAAACATACCCAGTCAGAAATTTGAAAGAATAAATTCCATGCATCACTTTTTGGAGTCATAGCCCAACTACCTCGATATTCCACAAATTCGACTGCGATGAAAATTCGCATGTATTGTACCACAACGACAGCGATACATATCACAATCTCCGCAAGTATCACCCTTGGCACCGTCACCACCTGTTTAACTTTAAACGGCATCGTAATACTGAAAAATCTCACTGCTGTTATGACAACCAGTGTCCACATCGAAACTCCCTTCATCGTGATACCAAAGAGAAGCCAATATTCCTGGATAACAGCTGAAGAAAAATATATATAAAACGAGTAACTTAATACATTAATGATGCTCCACAGCGGATAAATATATGTCGCTAACATATCTGAACCTGCAAGTATTCCGAACAAAACACTGGTTGTAGTTACTTTGTCCCTCGCAACCACTATTATTATTAGCACATTGCCGACAATGGACGACGCTACTAACAGCCCGTTTAGAAACAAAAACACTGTGAACAGTGTATTCAACTGTTTCTGGTAGCTGATGAACTCCGTTGCGTTTTCCGAGATATGCATTTCATAAAAATTCTTGAACTAAATGAATGAACCTACACCCGAACAAACTATATCACTTGTTATAAGTCTACATATTTATAGCTTAGTGAGCCATGATTAAATTATTAAAATGAAAGGATGATAATTAAATGATAAAAGGACTACATCCGCAGTAAATCATTAGGGAAATCAGTTGGCGAGAATTCATAATTGTTTTGCAATTGAAATATTTCATGAATAAATGTATTAATGTTCTATCTCCACCTATTGGAGCCTAGTGTAAATTCTATCGTAACTAAATAAACTAGCCATTTTTAAGTCAATTCAATAGTTAAGTGGCCACTTAAAGAACGAGCCACTAGAAGAAGCATGTAAACGATGTTAGTAAATTCAGTACATACATTAAAAAGTAAATGGTGAGGTGTGACGATTAAAACAACTTCACATCGTTAATTTGCACGTCAAAGAATAGTTACCAATAAATCATAGTAAAACACTGTCTTCAACTTAACATAAGAAAATTTACGTACATGCACATTACAATTATCTTTAACAACTGTGAAATCAGTGACTCATGTATCATAAACCGTTCAATGTATGAATGAAAAACAAGTATTATAATTACAGCATAGTATTCTGTATGTTCGAAACACTATCTTATAAGTAACATAATTTATTACGGTTTACCTATACAAAATAAATCATGCTCGTTGTGTACTAGCGTATAAAACATTAATCATGAACAATAACATAGTATCTGAAATTTACAGCAGAAACAAAACATATTGACCTTGACTGCACCTAGCATAGAATTTTCCCTTAACCACAATTTAATAATCTTTTAATATACTTTCTAAAAAGCAACCCAGTGTTTTAGGAGAATGTTCACACATCAACTTAATTTGCGCTAGCATTTTAATTGTGGGCTTATATTAATAGCATCTCTTAATGTACATTCAGAGACACCAATGCTGTTCATATTCAAATATCAATACGACCACGAACAATTAATAATTGAAACCTCGGGGATGCAAAACTCTATGGAGGCTATTCGTTGCCAAAAATCCAGTCATGCTGATCTGTGTTAAACATATTGCTTCCGGGTGAAATACATATGTGTTTCTTCTTTTGTAAACTCAGAAGGTGTATTTTGAAAACGAGGTTTGTTGATATAACAATGTACACACGTATTTATTTAAAATAAGATGCACGTTATTAAACTATTAAATAATTATTAGTTCTACCAGAGAGACAATTCCGAGTGTTCATCCTGACGTTAAGGATTTACAATATTCATGTGTACGCGTACACTAGAACGCTGCCGAAACTGCCTTTACACGCGCATCTTTGCACTTTCCGATCATCATGATTCGGGTATGTAAAGTCTAGCTTCACAAGTTTTGAAATAATAGATTTATAAGCTCCGCCCATTTTCCCGCCCATTTCACCATCGTAAAGAAATGTGAGCATTCGCTATTCTTCGGTATTTCCCGAAAGTAACTCGTACCTGAAAGCTGGTTCCTTTCTGCTTTGATGTCGATGCTTCATGAGCGGCGACACGAAATCTACTCAAATCTACCGGTGAAACCGGTAGGGGACAAAAACAACAGTGCTCATCACACAAAAATGATTTTTTTTAAATTGATTTTTGTAGATTTGGGTAGATTTTGGGTAGATTTGGGAAGATGTAGGTAGATTTAGGTAATTAACTAGGAAGGCAGTTCGAGTTGATCGTTGAAACTGTTGAGTACGGCAACAAACAAATAAACATAAAAATGTGAAACAGTTTGATCTAAAGAACAATAGTGAATAACATATACTACAACGATAACATTTATGACCAAAATGTATTGGTTACCAGAGTAGTCAGAAAAGAAATCAATTAGTAAGTGGTGTGCAACCTTTATTTGATTTTAATTATTATTTGTCGGGTTTTCGACAGATTAGTAAATGCTCCTCTGTAGCTCCATAATTATGCAACGGCTCAAGATATCAAAAAATCAAGACCGGACTCGTCCACCGCGAGTATTGAGTATTGAGTAGTATTGAACCTCCTGTTGCTTTATTTCGAAATAATTTCATGTCTCCGAAACTCAGATGCATTACGCCCGGTGTTTTGTTATAGACGGCTCAATGTCTGGTTTTAGCTCAATAATTATTTAACGCCTTAAGATTTCCGAAAACTAGCAGCGGATTGTTGTTCAGCGACATTTTTTCATATAAATTTCATATATTATTTTATTATGCGAAAATAAATATAATTTCGCCCTGTTTTAGCGGAACGCGCGGGACATGCACCTTTAAAAACCGCTTTAGAAAAAGACCAGTACAAATGTACTGGTTTGTTTCTAAACATCGATCGTAGTATTCCGAGGAATTTTGATAGTGGTAACCAAGAGCGACGTCAATTAACGGCGTCGTTTCATTCATAGATTTGTATGTAAATAGCGGGCAATGCATCCGTTCTATTTTATAGTGTAGTTGACAAACTGTTTTGTATCACCCCTCTGTAGAGTGTTAATCCGCGTCAACATATAATACAAATTGATATTAATTATTGTAGATGCTGTTGTATACATCATTTCCACCAGATGTCTTTCAAGTGTTGGTGAACATGGCCAACAGGATGTCACCTTTCAATTACTATCCTGGCTGGACAGTGTCATGTTTTACGGTTGAGAACCAACTGCAACAGTCATGTCCTTTGCCGAAAATGGGCACTTGTTTTCTATGATGTCGGGTGACAATAGCTGTTGCCCATTTCGCTGAAAGTGAACAGGTCCACTGTACTCCCCATGAACGAGTCCATCTGGAGAGGCACCAAGGATACCAGACTGGTGAAGCCAAATACCTGTGATATAAGAAAAGCATAAACAATTATGTAACTTAACCCATACAATTCACTCCACGTCGTATGCTGTATGACACTGTTTAACCTTTTTTATCAAATTTTGCCTTGAAATAGTACCCAAGATGAACTGTGCTGGTGCAAACATACATATACATATGTTTACTATGTTCTACTCTACTACAGTCTACAGTACATTTTCTTGTAGTATTTTATAAACTAATGGAAATAAGGTAATTTATAATGTATCATTCTTTTGAAATCTTGCATATGACAGTTTATTTTAAATGTTAAAAAAGAATAAAATCGAGTATATGAAAATCAACTAAAATATTTGTATATACATGCCTGTCGGTAATACAGCTGCTCTTCCTGCTTTGCAGTAGTCGTCTATGGCATTTCTCTCGTGTGTATTGCCCCACTGGATAGGGGCCCATTTGTCAAGGTTGTTAGCACTAAGAAGGCGTTTCTTCAGGGAAACCGTCAACCTGTGGAACGTAAACAAGCATTGGTGATAATTACTGATTTTTGCACTTCATTTTACTAGAATTTTCAATGAAGAAAATCAAGTAAAACTTGTAGAAATTATCTAGATCTAAAATGCTAAAAACTAATCTGCTCTTCATTCAATAAACACTTCATTATTTACCTGTTTCGTTTTGCAGCCGATATGATCTGTCCAAAGTTGGAGGCAGTAAATCTGAGCTTTCTGACTGCAGCCCACATGGCATTTTCCCTCTGGCCACTAGTTACAGATGCAGTCAATTTTATTTCTTTTGTACTCAGCACTAGTTTACCCAATAACCATGTGTGTGACTGTGAGGCTGACAGGTATTCAGGGCTCTGCAACAAGTCTTCAACCAATGGCACTGGCGCTGCCATTTCACAGATCAAAATACATAAAATCAGAGTTACAATGATTTGCAACAGAGATTTGCAAAAAAAAATGATATATCAATGCTTAAATTCTATCAACTGATAGCATTGATGAGATTTCATCATCTTGGTAAAAAATAACTTAGTAAAAATAGGAGGTCTTACATGAAAAATAACAATAGAAAGAATCTAAATAAAACACTTCAACAAAAAAATCTAAAAAGTATGGGATCAAAGATTCATACCAAATACTGATAACATAGAGTTTTTATCAACAATGTGCCAAAAGGAAACACACTATTATTTTAATGTTTAGAAACAATTTTAATGCAATGAAATGCTATTTCATCAAGTAATATGACAATGAAAACGTTTGTAAAGTTTCTTAAACTTTTTAACTCTCGAAGTACTTTTATAACATACATGAATGAATCAATTATCCCATCTAAAACAATAAATCGGCTAGAATAATGCAATTCATGAACAATGAACTGGAACAGTTTGGCAACCTGTAAAACGCCCTAGCTTTCCAAGTTCGTTATATAAAAAGGACCTGTCCTCAGCAGTAACACTCCGCTTAAGTGCTCTAAATGAAAATGATTTAAATGTTTTTTTTTTATTTATTTTTTAAATTTTCTTCATGTCAAAAAGGCGGGTACCGGTAATGAAGATAATGCCATAATAATATGTATTTTTTATATCATAACATTTCATATTATGATGTGATATTCTGTCATAGGGTCTCAAAAGGGACTATAAATTCAAATTCAGTATGGTCATTGATATTTTAGTATAGTACTAGTACTTTATTGTGCAATTGTGTCACTCAACAATTGAATTCAATGAAGTGTGTCAATTAATATAACATTCACTGGAATATCAACATACCTGTATCCAGTTTGCTTTTCAGGATAACGCTCACTCATGGTCACTGTAGCCTTTGGTGGCGCAGAATTGGGACGTTTCATCCAACTGCACTTGACATCAGTTGTGCTAGCTCTCTTATACCTGAAAAATTATACAAACAAATCTGATATAATAAATAGAACTATATCTGTAGGATTAAGATGTCCAGGATAAAGAATACTATTAGCTGATTGAAGAATTATTGTAGCCGTTAATGGCAATGAGAGAACTAACACCGTAATCATGTTAATCGCTAGTCTGACTACCCAGCCTAGTGACATGTAATTATGTTAAGTCAAATGAATAAATTTTAAATTTTTTAGACAGGCTAGAACACATTTTCATCTGATTTTATTAATGCATTTTATAGGCTTTTTAAATTTGATAAAGTGGAAATTGATAAAACACCTGCTTGCTTGAACAATTCAAGAGCATTATTGATTTTGTACTTGTAATAATTCTGAAATGCAAGTGAAATAAAACCTTATTCATAAAGGCGTGTTATATGCTGGAAACAGGTATGAGATATTGTGCATTGTTGGAAAATGTTGCCAAAGCATACTTGTTAAAACATACAGAACTCAAAAGAGTTCATTTTTTCATATACAATTTGTAATGAAATATATGTCACACAAAAGGTATCAATGAGAATAAGTAACAAAGTAAAAAGATTGAATGTCGGCTTAAGCGTACGATTACCGAAGCGTACCCGGCTTAAGCGTACTAAATTCACACATTTTCAATGCTGTTAAGAAGTTTACAACACCTTATCAAGTATTAAAGTGTGAGCCTTACTGTATAAACACATTCATTTAATTGGATGGTACACGTTAGCCTAAAATGGTTCACTACAGTAATGCACTGGTACGCTTTGGTAATGGTACGCTAAAGCCTGCACCCCAAAAGATAAATTAAAACTTATTTTTCAAATTTACCCAAACAATAGTTCTGCCGCTACATGATGGCATTTGTATTGCCCCATGGGACACTGGCAGGAGGTCGACTGTACAAGGCCATTATCTTCCTGATCAAGGCAAATCTGCAGATAATACATTATTCCAAATGACACTAAATCCTTGTACATTAAAATATATGTCCGATTTTGTTTATATCCGAAAGCATGTGCATTATAAATAATAATCATCTTTAGATAAGATAACGGTCGATTGTGCTGCAATGCAATGAAAAAGGGGTTGTAAAACAATGCTTTAAATCGTTATCCGAAATATTTAAACATTTAAACTTCAATGATGAAAGAAAATTTACCTGTACTTAATACGAAGTGTTCTTCATCAATGCCTGTACACAAGCTGTGTACAAATGAATGTTGGCTCCTCCTCTTTATCCTCGGCTATTTCTGTAAAAATTGCCATATATGGAAGTTTTAAAATCGTCTTCTAATGTTAATCGCCTATGTTTGTAAAAGTCAAGTGTGAAGTTGTCAACCTGAGAGTGATAGCTGTTGCAGTTTTATTTCACCAACGGTAAGGTGTACTGTATTAAGCGTGCCGTGTACGTAAATTTGCTACATGTGGCGAATTTAGTTTTGAAAGTTACAAAAGCGAATTGCAGTTTAACTAAATTAAATTTGAAAGATATCAACTTCAAAGTGAAAATGAACTTGTTAAACAAATCTATTTAGTGCGATCTAAGTTTACATTGTCATGTTGACAAGGCTAGATTTTCGGAAACGAATAGCCTCCATAAAACTCGGATAATTTGATTTTGTTCTTTTACAAAGAGATTAGTGATACAAATTCATGTACATTCGGAGACGTCAATTCGTTTCATCTTCCAATATCAAAACGTTTACAAACACTTACTAATTTAAACCTCGATGATTCAAACCGCACTACTCACATTTAATATATTCGTCGGAGACTTTCATTTCTTTGGTCTTTCACAAAGAGATTAAAGATAACAATATACAATGCACGCCTCGCAATATTTCAAGTTTTTTTAAAACAAATTAACACATTTCCCTTATGAAACGTTGGTTTCATTAATATCTTTCTAGTATAGACGACATCGGATTTTCATTAAAACTGTTCACAGCACTGATGATTAAAACACTTTATGATTGCATTGCTTGGTTTGATTATTACCATAAACCACTTCACAACTATGTTAAAACATGCCTTAATGAATGTTGTACTATTGTATTTCGTTAATTTAAGAAACTATAACTTAAGTAATGACCCGGTCTTGGGGAATCCGTTGTTTGTCTTGAATCGTGTTGTGTTTTGCCTGTTCTATTTGTGTATTATGTAAATGACCTGCGTCGATAAATACTACTTCGTATATGTCAAACGAGTTTTCTTTGAGATACTCGATCATTTTATAATGGTCGAGGAAAAGCCACCTCTATGCCAAGTATGTGATATCATATAACTTTAACAATTGTAACTTCAACAATAGGTAACCTGATCGACTTTAATAAAAACTGTGTTACTACTGTAAAGGACACATGTAAGACTCAATCTTATTGACACTCGATAAGAATGTTATTTGTGTCACTTCCGAGGCGATTTCAAGTGTTTCCGAAAACATGGTCACCACGTCAGGGTTCGACAATTTCTTCATTTACCTCAAACTCACGTGAAAGCTTCATTGCTATCATAGTCCTCTTTTTCATTTATCTTGC
Organism: Dreissena rostriformis; assembly: GCA_007657795.1. Lineage (NCBI taxonomy): Eukaryota > Metazoa > Mollusca > Bivalvia > Myida > Dreissenidae > Dreissena > Dreissena rostriformis. The sequence goes on along the minus strand of VMBQ01001282.1, from coordinate 159,304 downwards.
TGGGACGATGATGGAATTATGTTTGGATAAGGTTTATGAGTTATGATGTCATATCGATTAAAATCAGTGCATTTATTGGGTCTCTGGATTAAACAAAATCACATTGAACATTGGAATCATATTTTTTTTTGTAAGATCAGCGGAGTCGACAACGTCAAATTACTTCCAACTTCTTAATCATAACCTACAGGCTACAAAAACAATTGCGAATTCTTACAGTAAGAACAACACTTGATAATTCAGGTTTCTTTTATTTGATTATTTTTAGTATAAGGTAATTTGTTATAAAAACAGTTGTATGCTTATATCTTTGTTCAATTTTAATTTTTTGTTTTTGAATATATTGATAATGTGTGTATGTTAAGACAGGGGATTGGAACTATATCTGTTTTCGGACATAGCCTGATGGTACCGTCTACCAGTGTAATGACCTGTCGTCCTGAAAAACTACTTTAAAAATAATTACATCAAAGAGACAACATCAGTTTGTTATTACATTACTCGTTTTATTCTGAAATACATGTTAATTGTTTTATTTGTTGTCAAAGTATTGTTGATCATTAGTTTATCAGCAAAATAGTAAAGGTTCGTTGAACAAAATACAAATTGTTTTACATTTTATATTATGTATTTACAGGGCTCTTGGAAACGCTTAGTTTAGAGTATTTTTACGCAACAATTTGACAAAGAAAGCTTATTGCAAACCAATTGAGAGTCCCCGGGAAGCACATTGTTTTAGCATGACTGCGTATAATGCAATAATCATTGCTTTGTATTGAGTTGCATTTAATTTAAATTTAGATCCACTAGTCTATTGGTTGTTATAATAAAAGCTGAACAGTGCTTGAGGCACGCACGTCGCGTTACATGCTTTGCGAATGTTCAATTGGAAAACCCCCGTCACATATTTAACTGTACAATTCACTTCGGAAAAATGGCATACTTAAGTGTTTATGAAATTCTTATACACATTCATCGTCAGTTTTGGCCAGCCTTATTATTTTATTAAATTAAATTCGGGTTGATTTGAGATTATCGGATATATATATATCCACAAATACAATATTCCAAAAATAATTAAATAATAACAGACAAATACATAATAATATTTCAAATACAAAACTCGCCATATTGGTAGAATCAAAATGAGAGAAGTCAAAATAAGACTTTAACAATTAATGCATGTCTTTCGACAGCCTAAATAAAAAGGAAAGCAGTGTCAGCAATTTGCAATCACTTTTACTGGGCGTTTGGTAATTACCAATTGAAAACATTGTTGATTCTCATTCTCACTCGACAAAACATGTATGACATCACGGTACATTGCCATGTCATAATGGATACATACAGGACAAGGGACATAAACACTGACATTTGAGACATAGACACATATGGTTACATTGACCTATCCTGTACAGTCCCCCCCCTTCTTAAAAATGTCTCTACACATTTAAACTAAAAATAACTATTTCCCGGAAGTGGAAATATATTTAATTACACCCATTACACCGATTACATTTAATAGAAGATACGAACTTCGTAAAAAGAACAAATATGACAGGCATTACTAGAAAATTATCAAACCTTGAATGACAATTAACACACAAAAGTAATCTTTACTATTATGAAAAAAATAGCAGTCAAAGAGGAGTTACTAATGTCGAACCTTGATTCAATCTTTATACGAGTTGTCTCCTATGTTTCACGAGCTTAATTCATGAAAATGAAACAAATACAGAGACCAAATTGAAAATGTTACACATTCATAGAAACTTTGAAAATATTAACATGCTACACAAACAAACAAAATTTCAAAACAATAGGTATATACTTTTCATATAATTCTAATGATAAAGTCGCATATTAAATAATATTTTAACAAAATAGACAAATGCTAATAGTTATAGTGCCTGTTTAAAATGGATTCACTGAACAAAAAATAAAGAATAATACAATTTTTGTACAGTATTTACAATAAATAAGACATTTATAACAATACATACATTTATTTGGAGTTGTTTTCGCTTTTGTAACATGTTATATAAAAACTTGCAAAATAAAATGGTTGTTCAGGCAAACATGACAATTTAATGATTTCAGAATATTAAAAAGATTCAATATTATGTATTTATATGTACATTGTTAATAAAACCATGGTAACAAGCATGGTATTAATCTTCAATTAATGCAAAAATATGATTTACAATACTTGAAATTGCACAAATACTGTATGTAGACGTATAAAAAAATAATTAGCAATGCTGGACTTGGTAGATTACATGCAACAGTTAATGGTTACAAAAGATTAAACTTGAATATCTGAAATTTGAAACAATATGAAAACATAACCCAAATTACTTTGCAATCAGTTCAAATTGCCATTCGCCAAACCGGTCTGGTGGGCGACGTTTGCGTATGGGTGTGCTGGGTGGAAAACTCTTCTTCATAGACATGGTCAGAGAAACACTACTTTTGGAGACTTTTCTAACGCAACACTTTCAAACTAGAAAATCTCAGTTATCAGTTAAGATTGTGATTACATTTTTTACATGTGATCATTTGACTACATTCTGAGCAAGATCACGATAACATCGTTCCATGACGATCGGACGCTTAAGCACGTGGGTTATGTATGGTTTCATCTTTTGGCACGTGTAAATGGTGAAACGCAATATTATTTTAAATTTATTTCAATTTTATCATTTCAGGTTGGTTCTTACTTCAGGATAACATAAAACTATTTGTTTTTAATGTATAGCTCAAATGAATATTCAGGAGCGTAACCGACCGCGCATTTTGGCAAATTGCATGTTACCCTTAAGTGTATTGGATACTTGTCTAACTACATTTAAAATTGTAGATGTGAACATTTGACTACATTCTGTGCAAGCTAACGATAAAATCATTCATTCGTGACGATCATACGCTTGAGCACGTGGGGTAGGTAGCATGCAATTTGCCAAAATGCGCGGTTTCTCATCTGAATATTTATATAAGTTATACATTGTTTTATAATTAATTTTATGTTTTCCAGGTGTAAGAACCGGCCTTAAATGATGAAATTGAAAAATATTTAGAATAATATTGCGTTTAACCATGTTCACGTGCAAAAAGTCGAAACAATACATACACCACATGCTAAAGCGTTCATTGGTCACGGATGAATTATTGTATCGTGTGGTTGCTCAAAATGTCGTCAAATGATCACAATACAAATTTAAGATCATAATCTAAACTTATAACTGATATATTCAAGTTTCAAAAGTGATGCATTAGAAAAGTCACCAAGTGTAATGCTAGCAATCGAATTATGGTAGAGAGGTGAACCCACTGAACTCTCTACTGGAGTGGAATGACTGCCTGTCACTGGCGGCTTGCCTGGACCTACATCAATGGGCTGTGAAATAGAATCAGTAGAAGGAGACGGAAAAGAATCAGAAATGGAAGGGGTATCGATGCTGTCACTGGGAAATGAGTAACAGCAGTATGAGGAGTAGTATTGTTCCTTCTCTGTGGAATACTGTAAAGCTTATAACGTAATCAGAATTTAAACAACAGTTTATTATTCTTCAGCCTTCCTTTAATATTTTTCTGACATTTTGATATGTTGTGGTTGCATGTTTTCGAATGTCTGGTATTGTCTTCTGCTGCTACATAACTTTGCGCTAATATGCTTCAATGTGTTCGCGATAATTTTGTCACGCGGTTCACATTGATTTGCTGTTAAATAAGTTTTCATATACACGTGCGATATTGTACCAGCTATTTTCAGCCTCTTTCACCGTGCATATGTTAAACTTATCTGCTGCTTTGTTTCCCTGCGTAGGGATTGTTGATTGCACATTAAGGTATACGTTCAAAGGTTTGTAACATAATTTGGAAAATTGTTAATTAGATTTCTACTGTTATGTAGTGTTTTTAAACTAAGTGACGACGCATTTTCACGCCTATTGAATCCTTTTATCACTTAAAATATATAGTACTAAAATAAAGTCTTAAAGGTCAATTTCAGAGAAAATCCAAAGTCAATATATTTAACGCTATTTACATTGAAATATGATTAAATTATCGGGTAAATGATGTTTTAGTGTTGTGTTTAACATAATAAAGATGATTTTGTTGACTTTTATGATCGTAACTCGCAAAGCGTTGATTCGCTTATCTCCCCTGTTCTCCCCTGCTGTGTGACGTCACACATGAACAAGCATGTTCGCGTGCGCTAAGAAGATAAGCGATAGTTCAGAATTCGGGTTTTTATTTGTCTGTTTTTATTGATATTTTTCGTGAATTGTTTTTCAATTGTTAAGCACAGTCATAGGGAAAATGGTTATCTGTGCGGCCTTTGGCTGTAAATCACGTTCTGGAAAAGATAATGTGATTTGTTTTCCAGTTTCCATGTTTCGAAACTGTTTTCTACAAATAAAAACCTCCGCGTCTGTTTCTGCCTCGGCTTCGATCCGCAGAATCACGCCGCGTCTTTACACGCGGCGATTACCCGAGTATAAATATTTACAAATGTTGATTGTATACTATAAACAATGTTAAATAATTTTCAAATGAACGAAAATTAGAAACAGATACAGATAATACGCTGATATATTTACTTCTGCGCGATTGTGTTAACATTTCGTCAGCTTCTCTGCATACTTCATACAATTACCATCGGATGTCATCTGTCAAAACAATGATAATCCCGTATATGACCGATTTCCATTTTTAACATCAAATTCTGGTAAATATTGACGAAAACAGTGCTCAAATTCATAGACACAAACTCAATTTTGTCTAAAGTTTCAAACGAATTTCGGCATAATATAATGTTCCTATTTAAAGATTTGATGAAATTTCTGTTAAAAGTTTCGTAGTGAATTTTAACTTAAGTACTGGGGTTTCTCAAATCAAACACGCTGTATCGTTATCATTACACTTTTTTTTGTTCGTTCATTATTGAAACAATTATCGTACTGTACACTGATTTCACAAAATAAAGCATCGTGTACAATTCATATTCGTTTGCAACGACCAATAAACAACTTAATTTATATTGAGAAATCATAACATGTACAAGTCATTTTCTGTATTTAAAGATTAGTTTTTATTTAAATTGTCAAAATTATTTATATTTTGTGTCGTCTGTGTATGGTGTTTGTTGGTTGGTTCTCATTTGTTTTTAGAAATTCTTTTGAAAATAAATATCGTTATTTTAAATGTTTTAAGCAAATCTTGTTTCCGAGATCATATATGGGAATTCACTGTGTGAGCTACTTCGATATGTTAACTGACCTATACAATTATTGTTTTGACAGACGACACGTGCTTATCTAAAGTTTGTGTTTCGTAATACACAGGATATTGGATGTTCAGGGTTTGATTGGGCAATAGAACAAAGACGCAGTCGGCGGTTTTCGGTGAACGTTTGTACTGACCAACATAATATTTAATAGCGCACGTGCTTATCTTGCATTTAGGGATCAAACACACGGGTCGTAGCCACTGTGTGCTTGTTTTGGCCATAAAACACAATCCAGATGGCTATTTTAAGTAGCACACGTGCGCAGAAACTTACAAGTTCGAGTAATAAATCACAGAAATTATGATCTGAGAACTGCATGGAGTCTGAAATAAAACTAAATGCCGATAAATCAAAATGGGCACCGCCTAATGTTTCAATATAAAATTCGACATGTAGGCATATAATTATGATGCAATAATTACAATCAATTATGGGTTCGCCATGGCTTCAAACTGAGAAAAACACCACGCAATAATCACTCCTCATTGTCTCATTTATCTTATTATTGTACCGCATAAAATAGACCGTAACGAAAAAGATACGCTGTTTTTGTTTTGAAATTATTTAAGAGAAAATTTCCATTTCATATTATTCGTGATATAATTGTGTTTAAAATACCAACGAAACTTTTAACCGAAATCAACAGATCTAAAAGTTCTCTGCGCTACTAAGTTTTTATCAAAAATGAATACACTCTTTCCATGCGTTTAGCGAGATGTTGTACATAACCGCATAATTTTCGCGCTAAAGGAACAAAGGAAAAACACGAAATATACATGAGGACTGTATATTTGACGCTGGATTTTGTAAACGTCGCGTTAACATAAAACAATCAGAAGTGTGTGTTCGAATTACACATTGGTATTCTTATTGGGGAAATTCAACAAAAAAATTATATTTGTATTATATTTGTAATGAATTCAATATTAATTTGTAAAAACGCTTTCCGTGTACACCCGGTTGCTATCATCAGTCTCTTAAGTAACTGACAACGAGTTTATAACGGAGGAGTACACATAAGGATTAGTGTGGTAGGTATAACAAAGTCATAAAACTGCAATAAACCAATTAAATTATCGATTGATAGTGACATGGGGGTCATTCAGAGGCAACACAATTACCGCCAATGATTATCACTCGCGCATTTTTTTTGCAAAAACTAGGATATTCTGTTTTTCATTTTTGTCTATCAATGAGAACAGTTGGAAAAAAAAGCGCGTCTTATTCCCCGAAAATACGGTAGTGTGTTTTCTGTCGTCTGAATTTTTTATTGAACTTTACATTTGCACTATGCATAAGTGGAAAAGATAACGAACTAGAACAAACATGCGCGATGAACAGTTAGAGCATCGATGTAATTACATCGATGGGTGCAAATGATTAGAATTATTGTTACAAGTTAACTTATGTGTTAATATAATACGATTTCTTTCACTTGCATTTATTTACGAAGAAATAATACAATAATTTGGATAGATGAGGAAAAATCTAATAACGAATATTTCAGGGCTTTTTCCAGCCATTTTGGGACTGTGTACTGTACATATACGGTCTAATTTCATGAAGTTCACATCATAATGTTCAGATTCGTCAAAAAAGTCCATAATTTTACATAAAAGTATTGATGTAATAGCAATGAAGTGGATCGTCTCGGCATAAATAACGCATGTTAAAAATAGCGGATGTGCATGTCTGACGTCACAGCAAGGGAGGTAAGTCAGTCCAATTTTTAGAAAACGGTGCGTTATTGGACGAGTTACCTGGTGATTTATGGCAGAAGGCGTAACGTTTAATTGTTGCAAATAGTTTTATTCCGCATCTCAACCAATTATCTTTAATATTATAAAGTTTCCAAAAGTGTTTAAATTGACCTTTAATATACGCACAATTTGTTTTCCCAGTGTTTGACGAAATCATTATAGATGTTGATGTATTAACCCTTTTTGTAAAGAACTATTCCATATACCTCAAAGGTTATTTCTATCTTTCTTGGCATGATAAAATAATCAACTTTTTTACGTAATCTTACAAATGTCACATTTCGCGCTGGAAAACCAGATGTTTAACAATAAGTCCTCATCAATTTTAAAAGTATAAACCTTTGACAATTTGTTGCGTTAGTGGAATGTATCCATATTTTGGATTGCAAACAAGTGAACTTTGATTGCATGTCTTAAGTGTTTGGTGTGTGCATTTAAATTTCGATTCATATTAAAAAAACTAGCGGCAACTGAATATAACTATATTTAATCATTAAAATAAATACTAGCTGGTGTGTCTATGTTTGTGTTTTAATTTAATTATTGTGTTTATATAACGTGCTTTACGCATTTACATGCTTTGTGTATTAGAGATTATTCAAGTCAGAACAATGTTTATATGCGTTGTCAACGATTATTAGATAAAAAAGCATTTCATTAATGACATGTGTAATTATTACCGTTTGTTTATAAGCAAACTGTTGCTGACGAAAAAAGAAAGCCACGTGTACAAACTATAAATGAATAAGAACGTCGGTCAATGCAACGAAATAAGAGGCAAACGCGGTATTTTCCAAGCTCAATACAATCAGCCTGGTGAATTTCTGTTTAAATTTTACATTGGTATACGTGTGTGTTAGGTATCTACTTTATATAATAGGCAATTGCTAATTTATCAGTTTTTTTGTCAACGACTGGAGCCGATCTAATTTTAATAACGCATTTCACATATATGGTGGACATTGAGAAGTGTTTGTGTTGAACCTGTTTACATATACTCCTCGTTCTGAGAAAACTTGGCTTAATGCATCTGCGTAAAGTATATTCACGGATAAGTCTGTGCAAATCGCACACTTTTATCAGGGGCAAACATTTCCGCCCATACTAGAGTTTTGCTAAGAAGAGACACCCTATTAACGACACATTTCATAAAGTGAAAAGTATCATCCCTGATGTGGACTGTGAATCGATTCTAGTAATTAATTGTTTTCCCTTTGAATTTCCAGCAAAACATAAGTAACCTGTACAAGACGTTTGTTGAAGTCATTCAAGATACTCTCCCCTCTACTGCATTTTCTAACGTTTGGGAACGTTGACTGTTAGCCAATCCATATTGCATAACATTTCAGCAGTTTACCACACGTAAAAAATAGCTGGTCCATTGGTAAGCATAGATGGCTTTGAAAGTAATGGGTGTGACATACGATCGAGTATGTTGCTTTTTTATTATCGAAACATGACATTTAAACAATTATTTGTTTTGTTATGTAAGTCCATCAAAGGAATGATCATATACTAGTTTAATGGTGTTAAGTGTTTGTCAATTATTGTATAGCCACGATTACCATTACGTAGGTAGCTAGATAGGTAAGAAAAATATGGAAGGGACTATCTGACAGTGCATGCCTTCTGCTAAATAACAATTGCAATTTGTTTTGTTTTATTTGTTACAAAATAACCGCGTCGTCCGCGCGTCTTTATACATTTTGTTCCAATTACATAGTTCGATTCTGCTTGTATAGTTCTTTATAATGTTTATTCTATGTATTTTAATTCTATATTCTTGTTAATTTACTATTATTGTTTTAATAAGAAGTCATGCTAGAAAAGAAATATTTATTGTTAGTTGTACTGTGCAAAATGAATAAGCACAAGGCAGAAGCTCAAATGAAGTTAGCCGAATACCGCATGCATAAACGAATTCATTCGTAATACTCAATTCATATAAAGCGTGGAACCAGAGTTTTCGGCAGTTTTCGTAAGAGATTAGCATTAAGCACGATGTTGTAGCATAAAACTACCATCAACAGATTACGATACCTCGCCTTTTCGAACGTATATTTCAGGTAAAGTATCATTTTGTACTAAGAACATTTATACTTTTTTAGTCTCCATTTCGAGCGTTTGGCTTTTTTTTTGGTTTGTGAAAAGAAAATGGAAGTTATCAATGAAAACTTCTTTTAATGTAGAGTAAACAAACGTACCACTGTAAAGACGTCCCACATCATTGTGGCGAAGGTGAGTTATGATGATCAAAAGTGCAAGTGCAAAATGCAAAGAAAGAAATGTTGCTGAGAGATTGTGAACATTGCTTTCAATTAAGATCGTATTTAAAAGTGTTCAATAACTGGTGTATATTAAATAAAAGTAAAAGAAAAACAAGAGTGATCTTGACCTACTTTCTTTATAGTTTGTGAAGAAACGAAAACACAAATTCTTTTGGGGCATAATGAAAGTCAGTAATTTCCGTCGATGAGTTATTGTTTCACTGTTGGTTTGTTTGCATATCTGTAATATGTTTGTCTGTCTGAAAACGATTAAACACGCCAGGTCATAACAATATTTAATACATTTAAACTATATGTAAATCGTGCAAATAGACCAAACAATCAGAATTATTTTGTGAACCTTTATTTGCAGATATACAAGACGTCTTAGTTCAAGTCCGTGTACACACTGTCCGGCCCGCTAACACCGAGAATCTTTATGCAGTTGATACAAACCTTATTTTTAGACCAAACCATAAGAATAAGTAGGTGATCCTTTATTTGTGGATATAAGTCTTTCTAGTTCAAGTCCGTCTATATGAGCACACTATCCGCCCCGTTAGCACCGACAATCCTCTTGCAGTTGTTGCAAACCATGTTCACACTGCGGAATGCCTCTCTACAGCACAACGTAGAAGTACAACTGCATCCAACCGGAGCAAGCGTGGTCACATGTGTGGTAGGAGACGGAGTTGTGGACAGAGGTGCTTCGTATAGCGGCGTGCTTTGGCACACACTCGGGCTGCAAATCTAAAATTAAAGTAAATCAAAATGAAGGTGCTTTAATGTAAACATATACGCATAGATATGTGATGTGTGGTTTAACTTCAAACAGTTGTGCTTAAGCGCAAACATCGGTTGCAGGTCGAAAATAAAGGACTTCGGTAAATGTAAAATGTCAGACAATTCTCATAGAATTGAGACATCCGAAAATAAACCGTGATGCTTTGCTAATAAAAAATTTTGTTAACTCATATTGTCAATTAACTATTTTGCATATCTCTATTCATAGCCATGTATAAACTATTTTAACATACAGTGTGTACCTTCAAATAAGTACATTTGATAATAGTCTTCAGAGTATCTGCGATTAACAAAGTATTAAACGAATGTACCACTATGTTATTGGCGATCACGTCAGTGTGCAGTACAATAGTTAATATTATGACCATCTTAAACAACATCGCTAATTGTTATGCAGTAATATTAATGAATAATTTATTTCTGTCCAAAATTGTTTACACATTTGTACATTGTTGTATATTGTAACATGTTTGGAACCAGGTATGGCCAAATTAAGAAGATTAATTTATGTTTCAAATAAAATACCTTTTTATTCCAACGATGCATGTTTAAAAATATAGTCTCTAGTTATTGTATGCGTAAAAAAACGAGTAACCAATGCTATATCTGTTAGTATACAGCATCGGCTTGTATACCGTTGCGCTAAAATTCTTAAATCGACTGATGATTACTATTATTCAATAAAACTTACACATGTTGGTTTCGGTGTCCATTTCCCATTGCGACATTGACTCACGTCAATTCCGCTTTCTATGTAAAACCCTTCGTTGCACACCACTTGCTTGCGGTTTCCCTCTCTGTTCATGTTACCAAGTACGATTCCGTTTGCGACACTGACAAATTCATCGCACTCTATAAACATGGGTAACATACTATTAAATGCTTGACCTTTGTCTGGTCTTATACTTTATCAGGTAGCTAATATGAGTTTTCAATCTGGGTTTGTTTTATACTGTTCCAAACATAACAACCTAATCATACGCTAAGAAAAAGGTTACGTCGAATTAAACAAATACGTAGGCAAAAGTGCATCGTAATGTGTTGTATTGATAAAAAAAGTATTTTACATTTGTAAAACAATATAATATTGAACATGTACCTTGTAGATCCTCCAGTTGAACATCATCAAAGTTCATGCCCGTTAAATTTTCTTTGTAGATGACGGCACAATCGCCTTGGTTGCCTTGCCTTTGCTCCCATGAAGCCATATTGTTGTAGAGACTGCACAATAACAGGTGCCGTCCGAACGCCAACCCTTTACACCAATCCTTCCTCGAGCAATGCGCAGCACATTTGCGTAGACTCACATCCTGTCCAACTAGAAACACGTGCCCGAGATTGTGTGTCTGACATTGTTCAAATTTTACGACAGAAGTTAAAGACGTCGCTTCACTTGGACGCTGTGTAACGAGTAGGAGGACGAGTAGTATGATCGTCATAACTGAGATACTGTTCTACGTCTGGAATTATATAAAATTTAACCGTGACATAAAGAAGAATGTAACTTTGCTGAAACACATCAAACAACGGTTACCCGGACTGACTTGATACAGTTTGTATATGTGCAGATACGAAGGCCAGATATTACGAATATTTGCGTTGTTGGATACATATCGCTAACAGCTAGCACGACCTAAAATAGGACAAATCCTGTTACTGCGTCTCTTTTTACGCTACATATAGACGCGTGTCAAATCTATTGTTATTTGAAAAAAACACTATAAGCCTGTAATTGTCACATTTGACTGACCTATCAACTTGTCCAGTATGTTATGTTAGCTGTGTTCTGGTCCAAATATATCGCAGCATTTTACACAAAGATGTTAATGAATCTATTTATTACAAACCTTATACACTCTTTAAGTAATTTGCATTATTCACGTGTAATATTTATTACAACGATACGTCCGCGAAAGAGCGTGAACGTTCACGTCAATAATTGCCGTTGTTCGTCGTTGCAGTTAACATAATCGTTCTCGAGAAATACGCCCTCAGAGAATATTGGGAATGCCTAAAGCATATTTAAATGTGGGACTAATTATTATTCATAAGGTTCGCAGCTCTGCAAAAGGTATTTTAAACTATCGATTTTCTTGAAGTGTTTGTTTAATTTTGCGTGTAAAGCTTACACACATAACATCACACCTACAAAAGCCAATCATACAATTTTTCTGGAGAAACAAAATAATTCTGGTTTCAAATTCATCATAATAAAGAAATGTCCTGTTGACGTGAGACATTGTCTTTCTATAGATTTTCAATATTTAATTGTATCAAAACTGTAGTACGATATGTTGATATAACGTATACATGGATTGATTTCAAACACAAACATCGCATAGTGTTGATTAAAACAAAGCGGCTGACCAAATTTTCTCCTTTTACTGGGTGTAGCGATATATATTTCACAACTATGTGATATATGTCTACTCATACGCGTATACTTCTATGCTTATCAATATGCAGTTTTGTAGATCTACATGTGTTAACGGTTATTCTATTGTTTAAACACCATCGCAGTGTAACGCTTGTCTTGTGTCAACAATTTCTGATGAATGGACAATCTGCAGTGCGAATTCTCACTATATTGAATAAACCAGAACGTTAAACATCAACCGAATGATTTCAATGGGTTTACACTTATATAATACATTCATTTCAACGATTTAATGATATTTGAATATTTTTACAGCTTACTGGATGGGCCTGCACTATACCTTGATGTTTTATTCATAACAACAGCACACTTGTTTAACTATTACATGTTCTCTCTTGAATGTAATATGAAAGCTAAAAAAATCAAAACCTAAATTGTGTTACTAACCGACTGAAATATATAAATTATTTATCATCGACGATGTCATTGTCATGGATGCACACGTCAATTCTCTTGATGACAATATAACACCGCATTTGTAATTATGTTATCAGTAACTTTGTTTGCGCTATCAGAACATTTCGATCGAACTGTACCCTAATTTACATGCTATCATTTAATGTTTGTGCTCAATTAATAATTCATTATTAAGTCTGGCGGGTGATGTGCCGTATCTTTGCTTAATGAGTAAAGTTCCTATGCAAATCAATTGAATAACTTTCGTTTAATTATACATTTTTGAATTCATCGCACACGATTGCATTTGTTTATCAGCTGGATAGTTTAGACTTAACCGGGTACATATAGTTAACAAGAGGTCCATGATGGCCCTGAATCGCTCACCTGACTAACCTTGCTACATCAACCTAAATTCTATGGCTAGCTATATCATGAAGTACAAATGGGCCAAAGTTCAGGACCATAGCTTAAAAAACAAAATGGCCCTAGTTCGCTCATCTGAGGAAAACTGGTATAATGCAAGAACAGGAGCTCCTACAAGCTCTTCATAATATTATGTACATTTTGATTCAAGATGGCTCATATACAAACGAAAGCTGATCACATCATACCAATTGTATGGTTATACTCGAATCGACATTCTAGAATACAAACAGATATGACCTCTTGACTGTGCTTTGACCCCAGTTGTTTCGTGTGCAATCCAAATTTAGACGAAAGACAGACAACACCAGGAGATGTGATCCTGCATCATTGTACATTCAAACGGAAGACGTCTCCTATGTTTGCCCTTAAATTGTAAGAGGACCATGAACAAACACAGACCACTGGACTTTTCTTGGCATTAGAAATTAGAAAATACAAATAAATTCAAACTGGCCTAACTCTTAAAGGGACTGTCAACCACAAATGACGAAAAAAGAAAAGTTCTAAAATACTGTATTTTTTTTACAATTATAAGTTTATATTGATTAAAATATCATGACTGGTATATTAACATTACTTGAAAAAAAAGTTCATATTTTCAGTATATTCGGTAATAAAATTTCGCAATGTGAAATCGAAAGTACATCGCGGAAATAGGTGACATAACCATATACACACTATAAATAACGCAAGTAGATTGATCATTTTATATATAAGATATATATATATAAGATATATACAGTTCACTCCGCATGCACAATTTGCATTCCTGGGTTTACCACGCGACGAAGATTTTCAATCTACTTGCGTTATTTATAGTTAACTTGTAGTTACCTGGTAGACATACCCAGTAAAATTTATTATCGAATAAACTGAAAATATGAAAACTTTACAACTTTTTTCAAGTAATGTAATATACCAGTCGTGATATTTTAATCAATATAAACTAATAATTGTAAAAAAA
>VMBQ01001282.1:105016-137869 GCA_007657795.1 Dreissena rostriformis | reverse complement strand
ATATATTAATAAATGAGAACACATACGATGTTCAAGGCTGCACATGACCACTTAAAGTCTATACACAAAATATTCATCGGAATTCGGCACGTTAACCAAATTCATCACACACCAAAGTAGTTAAAAGTGGGTATATACAAATGTAATGTTAACATTTAAGGTATGAAAACTGTTACATTTATTTAAACTATCAACTCATGCTACCTTAAATCCAATGTGGTTTGCTTCAATCGAATTCGTAACGACCAAGTCTACGCTTATACCGACAAGAATACTCGTATTTGCATAGCAACAGAATGAAACAATCTTCACAGAACAGTGGGACGAGTATATTCACACAGATGGGTTTCTGACTGTACATACGAACAGTGTTTACGATTGTATGAATGTATACTTTCGTTGCTATGTTTCTACAACTTTTTGAAACATTTTTTATTATTCATCAACGTTTTACCTATTTTGAACACGTACTTGTAAGCTCGTCTATATTTTGTTTAAAACGAAAGCGAAATATTATGTGATACAAAGAACAATATGGTATGTTTTGCATGTAAAACAATTCAATCTCACAATGTTTGTTTTAATTAACTGAGATACACATCAATGCTGAAAAAAGTTTAATTTTAATACCGATTTCACAGGTACATTCCAAATAACATTTTAATGTTGTAAATAAATAACACTTAATGTATAAAGCCACCAAGTATTGTTTTGAAAGAACAACTTGTATTTCAATATCATGTATGCAATGAAAATTTCTATTCTCCCACCGGTGCTAATAATTCCGAATTTAAGACAAACATTTAGGTCTATACCACTTTGATTTAAAAAAACAACAACAAATTAAAACAATTTAAACGGCTATAAACAATATTCTTTATATTAAACTATAATACAATTTTAGAAGAATTTAACAATATAACAACTGATTTGCAAAATACCCATAACAATTACATATAAACGTGAATTAACATTTCTCGGTTATATTCGTGTGTGAATTAAAGTATGAACAACTGAAAGTTTAAGATGAATATCTTATATAATATATACCCTCATTTAAACGCGTTTTTACCAGCTTGGCTATAAAACTTTTTCCTTAAATAAATATACAAACGTAATATTTCCTACCTGAGAGGTGATGTCATAGATAACAAGGTCACTGCCCATTACTACAGTTGCCCACAACACACAAAGTAAGATGGCTGCGTTTGGTGTCATGTTGTTGTATACCGTCTTTCCTAACATCATGCTCCCGCAGCTCCCTTAAATACCTTTGGTTATATAAGAACCAGGAACTTTTACATGTTTTGTGTCCTGTTTACCAATTTAAGTTTTGCGTCCTGTTTACCAAAGGATCTTTCAACAATGACAAAACCCAAAACAGGAAGAACATATAAGGTAATAAAATTTATATCTATTCAAACCCTAGGTCAAACAGAATTGTTTTCGAATTCCACAAGATGAGAATATTCAAAATAAATAAAACATAATTGAAATTAAAAACCATCACGTGATGTTTACGCGGTGAATTTGTAAAATAACAAAATATTCCAAAGGGAAGATAAACAGCTTATATAACGTGAATTGAAGCTGTTGATTCTGTTGCTAAAAATTATTTGCTGACAAGACAACTTGCAAGTGTTTGTATATCATATATTCATTCGGCATATTTGTATTTAAATCAAAATCAGTCGTGTTTTTTATTGGTCAAAAAAGTCTTCATACATTCATTTCCAATCAAAGTTAACTGAGTATAGCTGTTCAAGAGCCACAATGAGTTAATATTCATGATTATGATAAATACTAAAATAGAACGCTTGTTGAGCAGGAAGTGAAAACCAAATAACTCATCGTTCGCGTACAAATACAAACTTATTTAGTATCTTAAATTTTAATATGGAAATAAGTTAACCGCGCAAACATAACCAAGAGAAACAATATTGGTATTTAATGTAAGTGACCAAATGTCGATACAATACAGGAACCATTTTACTTCACCAAGCTTGATAAAAACATATCATTTTAGATGGGGTCAAACTTCAGAAAGAACGTGTTTATTGTCTGTGCTCAACATTGTTTGTAATTTTTGTGTTGTTGTTTCGTTTTCTTTCGTCTATATCAATATGCAAATTTTCACAATATTTTAGTATAATAAGCAGATAAATGTTATACTACAAAATAACAGAGTCACGTCATGTCGAATACAATGTTTGTTTAAAGCATGAGGTATGGTAACAAGGCCTGCATTATCAATACTGTATAAGACGAGATATTTGTCTTAATTATTAATAGAGCACTCGTTTTAAACACGCTGTGCATTTAACCATTAAAATAACTATTTCAAATGTTTCAAAGACCTCGGTATATTTGCTGGCTTTTCCACAACACGTACGGAAACCCGGGTTAATGATGCATATCTATTTTATTTCATACAATAAATATATGCGGACGCTAAGAATGCACAAATGTGCATACAATAAAATTGTCAAAAACAAATGGAATAGGAAGTAGGAAGAAATATCACACATCAAAACTACAACTACAGGTTTGCGTTTTAAACGAATCATACAAATAATTTGAGCAAACTACAAAACAGCATTAAACATACATAATTGAACAAAAAAAACAACCATCGCGTGATGTTTACCCGTCGAACTTGCAAAATAACAAAATATTCCAAAGGGAAGATAAAAAGCTTAAATTACATGTATTGAAGCTGCTTAATATGTTGCTAAAATTTATTTGCTGACCAGACAATTTTCTATGTTTTGTCAACGTTTGTATATCGCGCCATGGGTGCAACAAGATACCATGTGACATTAAAATAAAATAGCGCATGATACCCTTTTGCCCCAATTGGGCG
Source organism: Dreissena rostriformis (assembly GCA_007657795.1). NCBI lineage: Eukaryota > Metazoa > Mollusca > Bivalvia > Myida > Dreissenidae > Dreissena > Dreissena rostriformis. Next base: position 135,006 of record VMBQ01001282.1, on the reverse strand, counting down.
ATATAATCTATGCATCTTGCGTGTTTGTGATAGATAAATCCAAAACAGTCTTGTTTATAATTGGTCTAACAAGTCTACATTCAATCAGTTCCAATCAAAGTTAACTGAGTAAAGCAGTTCAAGGGGCTCAATGTGTGTATATTCATGATTAAGATATTGTTAGAAAATGAAATTAAAAGGAACGCACATGACCGTAATGTTAATAAAATGAAAACAAAAACCAGACAATTATTGTTGTTTTAAACATCTACACTGTCTTCATATAAATACTGAAGGAGCACTTGTCTTCTGCATATTAAACAAGTAAGCGTATGTTTTATGCGGAATTTTTTTGTTAAGTAAAACAAATAACGATTTCATTTTAAAATTCGATTGTATATGAAACTAGTAATATATAATTATATGAAGCGTTTAAACAATATAATTGTGATCATTGACTTTCCCATAACGAAGAAAATCATGAATGTTAAGCTACCACCAACCTCAAATATAATAGTTGATGCTCTAATTGTTTACCCAAAATGAATCTAATTCATTTAAACATGATATAAGGAAAACATAAAAGTATTTATACGCTGAGCAATAAGGTCTAAGTTATCATTAATTTCGCTCTGTATTTATATCAAAATCGCATGACATCGAAGTATGAACACATATACACAAACATAATATATAATTGTTTTTTTAAAACCAAGTAATGCGAGCTGTTTGCTCTAATTCAATGAACGTTTTCTTCCTCAAGGCACCAGCTTGACCTCTGACGAAATAATCTGAACCCTGTGACGTAGCTGTATATTCTTTGTGATTTTCAAATAAGGCGACATATGAAGCTAAAGCGCGCGATTGAATTTCATCAAAACCGAATGAATGTTAATTACTAAGTTACGCAACGTGTTAGACATATGCGCGTAAATTATGTTTTCCATACTGTCCAACATTTTACTCATGTTGATAAAATTATATTTTGTTTATTATTTTTACAGCAAGATTAGTTTTCCCTTTAACATAACATAGCATATATAGTTTATAGATTTTAATATGATCATGCACAACAAATAAAGCCACTTTATCAATAATGTATCAACCATAATTGCGGCTTTGTCCCAAAAGTATTTGCCTCATACCATATAATTGTTTCAATAACTTCTCAACGGGAGCCGCTTATGAAACTCGAGCATTGATAATAAGGATCTATCATTAGAATATTAAGCAATATAAGGCTTTGACGCGAAACTTTATTATAAGAGCTACGCATTTGATTGTTTAAGTATTGGCCGGGCGAAAGGTGTATGTGAACTTACAAACAGCTTTATTTCCTAAGTTTACATTGACTAAGTTACTGCTACAATAGAAGAAATAAACCCAGATAAATTAACAGTGTGTAATAAGGATTGCTTAAATCTGAAATATACATATCCATCTGTTGTTAGATTAATACTTATTGTATTATGACGAATTTATTTAAGATTTACTCCATCATTATTACTATCAATAAGTAGGTGCCCTATGGATGCGATTATATACCAGCCCATGTTTTCGTCAGTGAAAGCAGCATTACAACCACAGTACGGTTTATTGATTTAACAAATGTGTCAAGTAATAATGTCCGCAAATAGTAAACAATAATAAAAGACAACTTGTTTTTGCAATTATAAAACGGCAAAATAAAAACGTTTACTCAGATGCATACCTATAATGTCTCAATCTGTTAGTCAAACTTTAATTTTCATGAGAATCCTACGCCTTCCGCAGTTTTAAGCTGACTCCCTTCCATGCAATTAATTGGTCATGTCTATAAAATATGTTGATAATAACTATAGACATACTGTCAATGTGGACATTTGTGTTACCCTCCAATAATCAATAGATAATTTTGATTTAGAGGATCAATGCTATTTTGTACATGTAATGTTCTATGCCGAGTTTTGAACCTGTTCGTTTCTATAAAGAAACGATACTCTCATTATTGGCACTGTTACAAGTTTCTTTGATAGATTCGAATGTATCTAGTATGTTTTTATCGACATGCATATCTTCTGCGATTGGTTGGTTGCGGAATACTGCCCTATCGATTTTCAATGATACGCCGCAGTAAATCGATCTTATCAGTTACAGCTATATTACTTTGAACATAGTAAAGCGAATAACTGGAATTAAACAGAACAACTCATTTATGTAACAATGGATATTCTCTTTAAAACAACATCAAACCCAAACAATACTATATTTGCTGTCATACACATATTGGCGAGAGGTTGTTTTTGAATACCCATAATATCGTGCTATGTGTAAACGGATTGCGCAATATAAGACCACTTTGGTAATGCTGTGTACTGTTAACGTCTGACATAATTTAAATTTCGTATTTTCATTATCGACTTGAACTTAATATGCCAGATCATTTGTTATTTGACTTCACTCACCGTTTCGAATAGCAACGCGGATGCACGATAATTCAAACATTCTAATCAATACTACCTGGTATTGTTCATTGACAACTTGCCAATTCAACTGAATTAAATGTGAGCTAATCACATAAAGTTGTTATCATTATTTGTTTAGATCAAGTTTGACAGCAGACCTAATGCATACGTTAATATAACGCGTTCGTTGGAATGCGGAATCAATGCATTAAATATAAGGCTGTTTGTTAATTAATTTTGCAGTTAAACGCAATGATGATCGCATTCAAGAATATTTTAACTGAACATCTTTGAAAGTCAATACATTTAAAAAAAAATCAATATCCTAAAGGGACTTGTTCACATATGTTGGAAATTTTGAAAATTGTCATTATATTCTTTTATTAATAAAACTATAATGTTTAGAAAAATCACAGATTATTAATAATACACGATGACTTAATTTTAATCTGCATTCAAACAAGAGACATTTTATTCCCCACCACTAATCAATTTATTTGAAGTTAATTGTTTATAAAAATTACACAAGAAGAAAATCGTTACAAATTATTTCCTTGATTTATTCGACCGGTTTCGATAGATGATTATTCACAGTCGGAACAATATTTTTAACATATTTTGTCCGAGAGTGTTAATGTGCTGTTTAAAATATAATGTTTATATTTGTTTTTGATAACGTTTATTATGCAAATCTTATACAGAGTACCTTTAATGAGGCTGCTCTTTACATGTGCTAGGCATTGTTTAAAATATCGACCGTTCAATATGAGATGAAACAGTTTATTTCCTGAAATCAGTTTGTGCGGCTGCGGAAAAGTTCGATCACATCATTTGCACAAACCGATCTAGCGAATAGGAAGTGGGTGTTCACTTAATAAAAATATAAATATCTCTTAGTTTGTTTTGATATAAATAAAATCTAATGATTGGGTGTGCCGACGCTTAAGTGTTTTTTTGTGTGTAAAATATACAAGAATATTTAATGTCTTCATTTCTTGTGACATAAATGGATTACTTGTGCTTGTGTTTTGATCTGAATGATTAGAGACATTTAGTCTTCAACAGACAATATACACAATGAAATGTACACAGGGATGTACAGTTTTTCTCATCTTCACCTTAAGTATCTGTTTTGCGGACCATTTACTGTCAATAACAAGGTTCGCTCAGTGTCAAAGGGATAACTTGGGTAACGTGACATTACTCGGAGATAAATTAAATGTTTGGAAATGCGCCGCATACTGTGTGCAAAAGAGTTAGTGTCAAGGATTGGTGTTTGCCAGGCGTTGGGCAATGTGTGGTCTTAACAGCAACATGACGTCATGGCAAGATTGGAAGGGAGACGTGGGTGATTGCGCAATAATCAGAAAGAACGACATTTCAGACATGCGCTTTCCCGACTTTCAACTGAAAGATCTAAAAGGTTACGACCCACAAGAGACCCTTTTTGTTATTATTAATTTAAAAACGTACATATATAAGTATATACATTCATTTATATAAGCACTCGAAAGCGTACTCAATTTTGTTTTAGACAGTGAACTTCAATAAATATAAAAGTTATAAAAATATAAAACCATTTCTAATATGGCTATGTACTTATTGTATTCAACAATAAAATTGTCCGTATCTCTGTCTGTCTGTATACTATTACAGCTTTTTAACATTTTCTGGTCACCATACATAGAACTGTTTTATATGACTATGCGTCTCGGTTGTATCGAACGAACATATATGATTTTTGATATGTTGTTGCTTTATTTATAACTCACCAATTGTTAACATATACGAGCATGTTAACATCATAAACGTTATGCTAAATACAAACAAAAGGAATGAAAACGCAATAACATCATTAAACAAAAATGACTAATGAGATAAACACTACTGTCTCATGACGTTTATGGAGTTAAGTTTTCAACGATGTTTAACGAGAATAATACACCTGTCCTGTAGTGTAAGAAAAGGCAAGTTGACTGTATTTCCATTAAATATCATGCAAACATTTCATAAATCTATTTCAAAATTTAATTGGCAATTATACATAGTTGTTAATTATTCATAATTTTGAAAAAAGGTATGAATCAAATAACTTCATTACTATATATATTAATATAAATTTGTAGATATAATTAGTTGTGTTTATGAGCACTCTAGAAGGATTAAGCTTAATAGTAAAAAAGGGTACCTTTTGACATATGACACGTTTGATACACATGTGGCTTGGTTTGTGCCAAGCATGCTGAGTATACAATTCACCTTGTATATGTCTACACAAGCTAGACATACTGATAATATTTATTTTAGTTTTATAAATGTTAAAATATATTAGTGTTCCTGTTACTCCAATACTGTTTCGAAACGTCTGTGGATGTTAACAATATATCACACACGTTGTTTCTAATTTCAACGGCATCTTTTCCTTTAAATATGTGTAAAAGGACCAAGGTTGGTTCCCTACTCTAAATAATTAGTTTACGCATGTATAAGCAAATTAAATCTGTAAAACAATTCATAGTTAATCCAGGGTACATTTGGTAGATTTCTGTTGCTTTAGCGATGGATCGGTTTAAATACCTTTGAACCAGTTGATCTTTCATTTTATCCAGTTACGCTAAATCAGTGACAGGCAGTGGAAAATTGTAGCATAGCGAAATTTTTTAACACATTTTACGCACTTTCTATAGGGAAAATAAAACATGCACTTTGAACCCTTTTGCATATCATTAGTATAAAGTTGAAAAATTAACACGACACAAAATGGTGCACACATCATTTTTTTAGAAAACATGAATACGCAATTAGGTATTTGTACTATAACCTAGATTTCTTACATTTTTATAAAAAACATATATGTAAAAAGCCGAATTTGGTATCAGTATAGGTTTATGTAAAAAGCGAAATGTTAATAAAATATTGTGATTAATAACTCAAAAGATTCAGCTTTCATACCCAATTACTATAAACTCTGGATTCCCCAAAGGAACACAAACATAAACACCATGTTAAAACTGGTCTTAACACACGTAACGATCTTAGAGAAAAGCATATTGTAAATTATGATATTTAATACCAACGGAAAATCCTTTAATAATATGTTATTGAAAATTTACCCGTATAGTTATTTTTATAGAATGTCCTGAATTCGGCGATGCTACCAACGGACATGTTCTTGGCAACTTAAACCTAGAGGGAAACAGGAAGCAGGTGATTTGTGACGATGGCTACGTCATTCAAGAAGGCAGAGATTTTAGTCAATGTGTAGATGGTCTGTGGACGAGAAAACCCGTATGCGTTAAAAGTATGCAAAACATAAATGCTATTAAATAATTAATTACAATAACTGTTTTATATACATACCTTTATTTGTTTGTATTAGCAAAAAGCATCAGTCCTTTAACCATTGTTTACATCCTATAAACCAATTTATAAATATTACACTGGATAATTGGTTTAGTGATTTTCAACAACATACAGTATTTTAATACAATTATAAACATACGTGGGACATTGCTATTACATATATCATACGGGTTACCTTTATATCCCAAGACGATTGTAGAATGCTTATACACATACTAATTTCATATATATGTTACAACAATCTTTTAGCAACTCCTTTACTTAGCTGCAATATTATGCAATTTGAAATGATATATGATATCTAAATGGTATTGTTGTATTATTTGATTTACAGAACCTTCATCAAACCAGGCTGGAGGTAATGATAATTACTATCTTTCTTAATTATCAACATATTTTATTATTTGAAAACGTACCTCAATGCGTATAATATCATGTTTGATATGTGTAAACATTTGTGTTTAAATGTTAGATTGTTAGTCATACAAAACACATTAAAAAACATAATGATACGTATATATTATATATCCTCGCTATGCAATATGCTTACAGGCAGTGTCAGTGTATCTGTCACATGTAAGTTTGTTTCTTGACGATAGTATTGTGTCTTCTGAAAATGTCAATGTGTCTACTTCAAGTTTGTTTTTTGACGTTTCCGGTATGTATTCTGACGATGCTAATGTTTCTGTCCAATATGTCGATGTATCAGCTGATAATGCAAACATATCTGCTAAAAATTAATTTGTGTCCTTTACAATGGAATTATTTTATAAATTGGCAATGTGTTTTGTGGCAATTTCGGTGTGTATTTTGAGAGTTTTAATGCTTCTGCGGAACATGTCAGTGTCGATGCTTGCTGTGTACATGTGTCTGATTTCAGTGGTAATCTAACTGGGTGCAATTTCAGTACGCATGCTGGCGATTTCAGTGTGTATGTTTGTAATGTAAGCCTATATGGCGGCAAATTAAGTTTGTGATGGAAACGTCCGTATGTCTGCCGAAATTGTCAGGGTACTTGCTGACATTATCAGTGTATATTTTGACATTTTAAGTGTATCTGCTTTGGACAGTGTTCCTGCTGAGAGCACTAATTTGTCCACGGAAAGTTTCAGCGATTATTTAAGAAATGTTAATGTGAAATGCCAAAAAGTATGCTGGCAATGTCAGTGAAGCTTCTGACTTGGATACGTTGTCCACGTGTAATAGAACTGTGTCTGCTGGCTCTGTCAGTATGACCGCTGGAAATATTGGTGTACCCACTGGCAATATCGTTGTGTCTGCTGTCAAGGTCTTTGCGTCTGTTGGCAATATCGAAGTGTATGCTGACAATATATGTGCGTCTCCTGGCAATATCGGTTTGTCCGCTGACAGTATCGATGTGTTTGCTTGCAATATCGGTGTATCCGCTGGTAAAAGCAATATGTTTGATGGCAGTATAGGTGTGGCTGCTGGCAATATCAATGTATCTGCTGGCCATATCGATTTGTCTAATGGCAATATCCGTGTGTCTATGGAAATATCGGTTAGTCGGCTGGCAATGTCAGTTTGTCTGCTGGCAAAATCGGTTTGTCTGCTGGCAACGGATGTGTTTCTGCTGGAACTATCGGTGTGCATGTATTAAATGTCAGTGAGTCTGCTTTCAACATCGGTGTTTCTGTTGGCAACATCGGTGTTTTGTTGACAATATCGGTGTGTCGGATGGCAATATCGATGTGTCGGATGGCAATATCGGTGTGTCGGATGGCAATATCGGTTAGTACGCTAGCAATGTCAGTTTGTCTGCTGGCAAAATCGTTATGTCTGCTGGAAACGTATGAATGGCTGCTGGCAAGTTCGATGTGTTTGCAGGCAATTTCAGTGAGTCTGTTTGCAATATCGGTGTTGATGTTGGACATATTGGTGTTTCCGTTGGCAATATCGGTGCGTCTGATGCCATAGTAATTGCGTCTGCAAGAAAAATCGGCGTGTCTTCTGGTTATATTGGTGAATCTGGTGGAACATCTGCTTGGCTTCTGGTAACTTCAGCTTATCTGTGACAATGTCAGCCCGTCTTGTGACAGCATATTGTGTCGGCTAGCAACGTCGGCGTATCGCCTGGCAATATGAATATGTCTGTCTGTGGCTATGTCGGTGTTTGAGCTGATAATGGCAATGTTTCTGTATATAATGTAAGTTTGTCTTCCTAAACTTTCAGTATGTCTGCTGACAATGTCGGTATGTCTGTTGTTAATGTCAGTGTGTCTGTGGATAATGTAAGTGTGTCTTCCTGCAATGTCGGTATGTCTTTTGACAATATAAGTGTGTCTGCTGGGAAATTCAGGGTGTTATATTGCGATGTAAATATGTCTGCTGACAATGTCAGTATGTTTGCAGACAATGTCTGTTTGTCCTCTGGCAATATTATTGTGGCCAAAGGTAATGACGTTTTAACTGACGATGTCATAGTCTATTTCGACTATAATTTGTTTTTTGCGGAACCAAATATCAACAACAGTTAAATTGTTTACACATGTGCATGACAAAGGAAATCAAAAGGTTAAAATAACGTCTTTACTTTCGTTTTGCAGATTGCTATGGAGGATACCAGTTGTATGGTACAACTTGTTACACGCTCTTTGCATCTACATATAGCTACCTCACTGCGGTTGTAAGTATACACTAGTTAACTTGAATGACGTGTACATGATCGCAACGTTGTTAAACAACGATAGACAATATATACCAACATTAAATAACTTAATACGCACATATATAAATACACATACATAGACCTGTTTACTTTCAATATCAAACAGACACGGTGTACCAGTGGAGCCGGCACAATGTTGACAATGGACACTGCTGATGACGAGGCATTTGTTGCATCACGAACAGGTATATGCGAACCATTTTGCTTTATATGTACCTACTCAAGAACTTAAAGAAAACATATGAAGAGGTGTAGCATACATATTGCGTAATGTAAATCGACACCAAGCAGTGGAATGAATCAGAAATGAACAAATCGTGAAAGACAAATATGATCATTCATCTCAGACATTTGACTTCATGTACTATAACACTGATTCTTAAAACTATTTATTCATGTTCTCGGCAAAACACGTCTTATTTCGTTTCTGCAGTTGTCTGGTCTTCAATATGTCCATAACAGTACAGGAGAGTAATGTATATTGTAACTCCCTAAGGCGTCAACTATATTTTGTTTACAAGGTCGCCATAAATTAAACATGTATTTAGTTAATTTGGTTTTAAGCAACTTTTCTCCAGTAAAGATTTGAATTGTAGGTAGCAATGCCATGTGGGTGAATATTTTGCTAAATGGAACAGAATGGACAAATCCGTTGACGTGGGAAATAGTAACCCCCAGGTGGTGCCCTGATGAGCCAACTATGGATACAGAGACGTGTCTGGCTGTCCTTCAACATGCGATGGGTCAATGCAATCAGGATATCGATTGCCGTCATCCATCGATGAACATAGATACAGTGTGTAAACAGCCGAGGAATTAACACCATGACCCGATTCAATCGTTGCATTTAATGACCTTAATTGTACGGTCTATGATGTTAATTGAGGTATATCCTCCTATTGTAGCATGATCAATTATAGAAGTGTTCTACACTAACAGGACAGCTACTTATGCTAATGATATACAGGCGTTATACGTTATTTTCGATCAAAACCAGATGATCTACATATGTATCATAAACAAGCATGACACAATAATTAATAATATGCATACTAATAGCCTCCATTATGTGAGTATATACAAGTTTATTTAATGATATACTATGACATATTGAACATTGTTGCTGGAAATAATGCCCAATATATTTCCTCCTAGCCTCACTAGGGACTCATTTTTGAATTTTAAGAAGGCTCAAGCGTATTCCTGTTCATCAGGCCAGTAGCAGGCTTCTTAATACTATGTTCATTATAATCAAAGCTTGTGCTTGAACATTGATTTGGTTAACCCGATTATTACGCATTGATCATAAAATATTACGTGTATGAGACGCCGTAAACCAAATTAATATGACACGAATCATTAAGTGAAACAAATGCGTTTGCTGTCAGGATAATACCGTGAACTGTTATTTAAGCAAAATAAGAAAATTTAACAAATGATCAATCACGCAACCGCTCATGACAATATCTATTTTCACACTATACTGATTAAAATATTTCACGTTGATACCCCGAAAGTAAACACATATCCCCTATATAATGGTATGTTGTGGTCTGCATTTTGCTTGTTTGTTTAATGTTTAGCCGTGTATTTAATTACTAGTAAGTGCGGTTCTTGCATGATTAAGCGCTACCTGCAAAATATAGCCCTTCTGTGCATTAATTTACATGTAAAAGTATTCTTAAATCATTCTAAATGTCGACAATACATAATGTATTATAGATCAATATATAAAACGTAATCTAGTTTAGACGAACAATGCCAACTACCATTTGAATTGATTGTGCAATTGATTGCTACGTTGGCTACACAGTAACAAACAGCGAAACGCACCGTTGATGTTGCGTTACATACAGCAATTAACTGATATGCAGTTCGTGACATCAACGGGGACAACCACCTTGCTTTGTCATTACAGTTTTATTGAAGTGTTCCACGAATAGTTATTGATTTTATCACAATTGACGACATTTTATTGTGTTTACACTTTCAAATTAAAGAAGAACGGAGTTTACTTTTATAAATTATTTAATAACAATGCAAGAAATTATTGCACTAAATGCAATTTGCTAATAAAAAGTAAATTGCGACTTGATACACTATACATGTACGAACAAAACACAACAACACAACATTTCAGTAAAGCAATTATTGTTACTTTCCGTCTTTTAGTTAAGACAAGAAAGCAATACAGTAAAATACAAGCTACACAGCACTAAGTAAACATGTACGGGATAAAAGGGATATAAGCATGAAAAACAGACTGTAAGAAAACACGACCTATTTAAACATCAGCCGAACCTCACACTTTGCAAATAATTAGCAGGGACTTAAGCACAAAACAAACTTATATACTAAATACTTTTCTCACGGCTTTGCAATTAAACAAGAAACATTGTAATAAATGGGAATTGAATGTTAAATAATAAAACAATTGTAAATGTTGAGGCACGGTAAAATTGATGAAATTCAAAGACACATATAAATGTTGCTGAATACAAGAGTATATCAGCTTAAACCGGTTGATCCTTAGTACACAAATGCTCACAAACAATAATGTATATAAATGCCCTATTGGATTAATTAAATGTTATTACGACAATAGTTGACGGCAGAACAAAAATCAAGTCCTAATATTTTATTTATATAAAATTGCAAAGTCTTGAAGGCTGTTTAAGAATTTAAAGCAAAGCATTAACATTTCTCATTTAGATATGAATATCGACAAGTGTAGTGTCGTTTGTATTTAATTCAGTAAAGCTACATCTTAGAAAACATGTATTGCCATGGATGTAGTTTGATGGTTATAAACTTTCCTTACTGGTAAAACACCATGAACACCACAGTGTATTTAGTTGACGTTAATGTAGCTGTAACACCAATGTAAACAACCGCAAATATATTTAAATTTGGAAAATTATAAACGTGAAGGAATAGTATGTATTAGACGGTTTTAAGCATCTCTGTGTTTACTTTCACAGTTAGCATTTATTCTCCATTTAGCATTTAGATGTGTTTAATATGTATTTGTATATGTATCTCTTTCTAGTCTTGTGATAACATGTTTTGGAAAATGAGAGTTTATGTTCAGCATACACCATATTGTGTTATCTGGCGTTGTCTTGCGTATTTTAAGACAATAGCTCGTTCAAGTCGTATTTAACAATTATCACAAAACCGTGGGCCGATCTCGCTAAACGATGTCGCTAATACATGAATATATAGTCAACATTTATTTTTTATACATGAGCCTCGCTCTTTGAAAAGGGGGTTTAATGCATGTGCCTAAAGTGTCGTCCCAGATTAGCCTGACCAGTCCTCACAGGCTAATCAGGGACGACACTTTCCGCTTAAGCTGGATTTTTGATAAGAAGAGACTTTCTTTAAACGGAAAATATCGTACAAGCGGAAAGTGTCGTCCCTTATTAGCCTGTGCGGACTGCCCAGGCTAATCTGGGACGACACTTTACGCACTTGCATTAAACCCCCTTTTCACAGAGCGAGGCTCTGTAATAAATTGTCTCCCAGTAAGGCAATACTGATATTGCGTGCGATAAATATTCATCCCACCATACTCGAGAGCGGACAATAAAGAAACGAGTTAATCTTAAAATCAGATTGAAACAAGTATGATTTGGCATTTATTGTAGCCAAACTGACTGAACCGAGGCATCTGTAGTATCAAATGTCAGTTTATGACAATACGTTGTATCAATTGAAATAAAGCGTGTGTCCGTGTCTTCATTATGAAACATCTCAATAGTAAAGTATACATTTACAAAGCAGGCGTAACTTTTATTTCCTTGTGTAAAGTGTGCTCATACAAATACAAATATGTTCTGCAATTTACTATGTTGTTCTACTACAGCACGTGGTGATATTGCAAGCGAATATGAACATACGGTAAAGTATTGTGGTAATTAAAATGTGAAGTTATGGAAATATTGGCAGAGTGGTCTAAATTTGGTTGCAAGCTAGTATTAATATGCTACATTTCATGGAGTTTATTTAAGTGTGAAATGAAAGGAACATGAGCATTTTTATTTGGGTCGTGTTTATGTCTGTGATTTACTCTGTGATGGGTACCGAAGATGCAGGAACGTGTACTGTGGTATTGGTAAGTGAAATATACGGCAATCGCGTCATTATTTTTATAATTACATTAAAATAACCGTTTATTATGTTGACTAAGCTCGCGAGGGTGACTTCTTTTTTAATCATATTAGTCATGGAATGCTTAAGATTCAGCTAGGTTGCAAAACTACCGGATTTATTTTGTGTATCTGTTGGAAACTATTTATTGCAAGCCTATTATAATAAAAACGTGCATGCCGCAAACAATAAACTGTCTTTGCGTTAGTATACATGATAATAAGTGTCGTTTGCAAAACTTAAAATATGCATTAAACATCAATGCAGACTAAAAAATTTAGAATGTCTGATTATTAGCGTTTAAAGACCGAGTTTGGCTTGGGAAGATATGTGCCTACAGAGTAAAGAAACACACAATGCATTTTTCATTTTTTTGTAATGAGACATGAACAATAAATTATTACAGTTCTTATTTTGAAATGTTTAAATTGTAATTTGTAAATATGTAAGTCATTCAGTGCCTTATGTACTTGTCTTTCACTTGACATTTGACTGATACAAACTACTACACTAGATTTAGATTATTTTTTATATTTCCATAATTTCCATGTGGATCTACAATATTTAATTCGTCTTGACCTTGACACATAATATGTCAGAGAAAGGTCGCAATAATTAATATCCTGTTAATATTGTTGTCGTTTTATAGTTCCTATATTTGGTACGGTGGGTTGCATGGCAATTGTACCAATACATTTATTGTTTACAAAACATCCGATGCCACAATCGATCACCTTAGTTAATCAATCCAGATAAAAATTTTGTGTGCATCATACTATCAAATATGTTATGGTTTGTAGGAAATATAGTTTAGTATTTTATCAGTTTAAGAAAGCGAAAGATGCCTATTGGCATGCCTATGTAAAATAGAGTTAAGTGTAGCAAATGGGCTTTGGTCCCGATTATCTGTTTTAAGTAATATTAAGTAGTGCATACCTGATTGGATGTTGCTTGACACAAATTATGAAGGTTACAATGATCATATTACGCGATTATGGTTAAACTGTGTTTACTGCCATTACAAGCACGCAGTGGTTCGCTTTGCTTGTATAGTATATTCAATAAGCGAGTTGTTAGATTGTTTATGTACATCTTTTGCATAAATGTGCACATTAAGAAGCATTTTATGATAAAAATAAAAATTGTGTTTTGAAATGTTTTCTTATAGCAATTGATATCTAATCGCATTATGGCAGAATACGTCTGCCTGACAGCTTGTGAAGCATATTCGTGAAAGCGAGTGATTACGTCATTTCGACATGAAAGTATCATTTGCATCTGCACAAAGTTGTTGTTACAAATGACAATTACGTTTATCAAATCACACAGTGAACATAAACGCATCCCGGAATCTTAGCTTTTCTCACCAAGTTTAGCATCCTCAACTTCATCAACAACAATCGTAGACATAAGCTTATTGGTCGCATGAACCTTTCAGTCGAAGGAAACTCACTTTTTAAGGCAAATGTTGGTTGAGATTCTTCTTAATATTACGGAAAGTTTGTTTTGTTTATTAAATAAATGTCAAAGGCAATCGTATTGTTTATTATTTTATATAGAACTATGTTATGTTCTAGAAACGATCCGAAATAACATTTTAGTATGCTGTCTTATTTAAAGAGTGTTTTGTTCTGTAAAGTGTTATCCACTTTATCGTTTTTATATTACAATTCGTGATAACAAAACTATATGTTGGTAGCTCTTGATAAAATCTGTTATCATACTTGACTGACATAGCGTGAGAAAAAACTCATCTGATATCACATGATATCCAAAAACACACACCATAGTATTATATATACCTTTATGGCAACCATATGTGGTGCATTTTAAAACGGCATCCATAGAAGTGATTGACGTTTATTCCTCTCACAACAAACACTAATATGGTAATTTTCTTTAGCGCTCCGTGTGAATGTACTAAACGAACGATGGTCTTAATCCTGCCGTAAAACAAGTACATTATTATGTTAATACTTACTTATTCGTTTTCTTATATCATAGCGATTGTTTGAGCTTATTTGATAGGATTTAAAAAAAACAACAACATTTTTTTTTACTGTTTTTCATTATATGGGATGTTGTTGTGTGTGTGTCTGTATATCTCATGTGGCTGTAAACTTCACAAGCGAACGTTTTAGATTAAAGTTCAATATATGGTGATTTAGGCTATATGTGAATATGAGTACATGGTGTTCAATAATTTCTCTTATAACAGCAGTTTTTGTTCGTATAAATGTATCCCCTGGAAATAACTGCTAATGTTATAAAATATCAAACATATATAAAACTCGAAATGAATGACACATTTAATTAACGTGGACTGCACAATACAGCCAATTTCGAATTCAGTTTAAGTCAATAAAGTGCAGCCTGTAGTGTTTAACGTAGTTAGTATACTCTAGTATTTACAATAAAAATACTGACACAGTTTACACACATAAACTACTGGGCAAACACCACGTAAATATCTGCGATTTCAATGAAAGAAAATTAATGATGGTATTCTGATATTATCGCATGTATCATAACAATACATTATTGTACGACTGGTTATTTTACTGCTTTCAGGCAGACAGAAAGTCGATTGCTACATCTCTGCTCGTAAATAAGCAATATCACATTGATTTGCAAATGAATGCACTCCATCGTCCATCCAATTCAAAGTCGAGTCGTAATAAAAAAACAACAATTCATTCATTTGAAAAGTTTGATGTAATTAGTTTTTTTTAGTTATATGTTACGACCACGTGAAGTTTAATGTTGTTTTAGGATAATAACATGTTTAATGATGCAGACGAAGTTTGCAAAATGCATTTAACTGTATCATAACAAAAACACTTTATTCAGCAATGTCATTCGGACATTGATTCATATATAAATTATTTGCTCATAGCTGTCAAGATTGCGGCGGTTGAACCCCAGTCAGGGAACGTTCTTTCCATAAAGGTAAGACGTAGTCCCAATTAACGGACATGAGTCTAAATATCCACGGAGGAAAGTATTTAACAGAAATATATATATAAATTAAAATAGAACGATTTACAATTTTAAGACGTGTTGTGTGTCATTCTTGATAAAAGTTTGTTAACGTTAATTAATTAATTAGCTTTTATCATTAGTGTTACGCGAAAACAGGATATAACCGAGTTTAAATGACTTTAAATCACACAATTATTGTATTTATGTAATTGTTTTAATATAAGAATTAGTATTGTGTTAATCAAACAAACAAAAAAATATTTGTCTACTAAATATAGCAGACTAAACATGGTCTAGTAAAGGCCGCAGTGTCGTAAGTTTGCGGTTGCGACAAGCGATCATTTTCTTCTTATTTGCGTTCGTTCTACACGATCACGCCAGTTTCTTCGATAAATGATGTGGTCCGTCTCAGGTCATCTAAGTACAAGCGATCATGAGTTCACGGGTTTGATTTCCATACTAGGAGCATTCATAATACCTTCAATATAGACATCATGTATTGGTTATACCTATACTTAAACTATTAAGACCACATAGAAAATATAAAGGTACACAAACCCTGCCCATATTATAGAGTAAACTTGTCTCGGTAAAGTTTTCGGTAGTAGTAATATTATGGTAGACAAATCCTTTTTACTAACCACACTCACCTTCCCTTTGCAAAGTTTTCAGTTACCGATTTGAAAGTTTGAACGCATGCTATAGTAGGAGTTAAGTTTTTTCAAAGAAACATAACACGAATTTATCAGTCCAGGCTCTTCCAAGTATACTGAATCGAGCGCGTCTCAAAATGTCTCATGCTTTCGATACAAACGATAGTCGCTTAGTTGTCCGATATTATTTAAATATCGTTGTTGCGGATTGCATCCGGTTACACTGTGTACATGGTATTGTAGATGTGGTTCATCGTACGTATTTGTGAAAATCATTGTTTTTCAGGTATATTGTATCGCTCAGATTGGTAATGACTAATAGGCCTCGTTAACGTAAAGCAAACATATGATTGTTAGATCTCGTTAAGGAAATGATTCCGCGTGAATATTAGCTCTCTTTATCAAAAAGCAATCTTGTAACTGTTAGCTTACATGAACAACATGAAGTCGTATGATTCAAATCATCAATAGAATGATAAATATACTGAAAGGTAGAGGTTTTACAGAAGACCAACCGTTTCATCCTTGCTACAAGTGTAGCGAAATTAATAAGAATTTCAATAAAATAAATCATTCGTTTGTAAATAAATCATTCTTAGAGATTTATAAAAAAATAAACACGGATTCGATTCAAATACAACTATAATCGTCGGTATACAAAAATACAACGATAAAGTAAACAAACTATTTTAAAGAAACATTTCTGCTAACATTATGTAAATGCATACAGAGAATGTCAAAACTAGCGTTGTGTAATGACGTCATGTGTCATCTGCGCAAGCAACTGCGCGTTGAATATAAAGATACAATTTATGGTTATTCGCTTAACAGTTGTCTGCACCGCTTTTTTTTCACTGCATGTATGGTAAACTGTAAAGCGGGGTGCTACAATGGCCCACTATAGAAGTGTCTTAAAATTACAGTAGTTGTGAGACTGTTTGGTACAGATATTTGACACACACGAAAGAGTTTGAATTAAACTTTGGCCGTTTGGTTATATTAGTTTACATAAAGCCGTGAATTATATTATGATATTAACCTTTTGTTAAATTTAGCAAGAGGATAATTATATGATCGAGGTTAAACTATTTTTTAGCTTGATAGTGATTTCTGATTATATTGAATGATTCTTTATCATGTACATATTTATATAGATACGCATTACCAATTTATATAAATACGAATTAACCTGATGAACACATGTGTTGCCTAAGGTAGAAACTATTTAAACTGGTGTGTATATGGTAAAACCGACACGTTGCGTAAACAAACGCCTCTAGCAAATAGTAAATGATGTCAACATACCCCGTGGCGCTATAAAATGTGTGCTGATCAAACAAAGTGGATAAGACCACATGGCAATTAAAGGACATTTAGACAAACAAACAGCTAACACACGAAAGTGGTTTCGGTAATTATAAGCCGGTGCCAAAAGACTTCGTTAACACATGGGTGTCCGTGAATTTCAAAGGGAATTGTTAATAATTGATGGATTGTATACATTGGCGACCACTGATCATGGTAAATAGGCTTGCCTCGTTTTTAAGGAAAGTTCTGAACAACATGATGGTTGGTAGTCTAAACCTGTTTATGTTTGCTTGATTGCATCAAGTTATGAACAAGATTTCTTTATACTTAGCATCAATTGCATCATTGCATCCTATACTACTGGTATATACGAGTTTTTAACGCATACCGTGTCAGAAATAGTGTAAGATTACTTGCAACGAAACTATAGGCACATGTAATCGCACATTGGAAAAATCACATATTCATCAAATTAGTGTAACATCCTTTTTCCGTTTAAATACTTTCTGACTTACAACTTAGGTATTATATAATAATAATTAATTGTATTGCCTGGTATGATAATTCGTATTCTTCTTTGAAAGTCGATTTAGTCTTTGTTTGCACGCCCTATCGACGGTACTTGCAAAACAATAATGAATATCAGATCAGAATATAATCATATTTCATTACTATAAAGATTATTTAAAACATAATTATTTAAACTTCGACATAATTGTACCATTTTTAACAGACAAAAAACTGGGATATTGAACAATTAGATTCTTAAAGCGGGACTGTACGATTTTGTCAAATATTTATGATTTTTTATAAAATGTATTAAAAATTAGTATACATATATTTCAATATAAATTAAAATAAAAGTTAAGAAGAACATGTGTCGAAAAATGCGAAATAAGCCAGATATTTAAATCTAAAATTGAAATTGGCTTCCAGCCGAATTCGCCAGCATATATATAATACATGTACAATGTGAATCTAAATTTAGTTTTAGTGCAGATTCGTTCATACGACACAAAGACACATTTTTGTTTCCTTACAAATACGAGTAAAAGTGTCGGCATCGGCTTTAACCAGCGCTAACTTGTCTTTGCTGCATTTTATGAAATTCGTCTTCAAAGTATAATTTTTATTGCCTATTTTGAGTCATCGTAACATAATTTAATCAATATATTAAAATTTAACACATGTAAAAATCGTACAGTCCCGCTTTAACAAAGACGTAATCCTGTCAATGTGTTAATTTAATGATATTGTTATTCAATAAACATTTACTACACGATTTTCTTGAAGGTTGTGTTTTTAAAAATATATTGAATTAGCTCGATGTGCAACTCATTGATATATATATTATAGCTGTAATTTTAATTGTATAATGAATTACATAATTATAGATGTAATATCATTATAGTATTTACAGTTTAATACAATTTGTCTGATATACATCAAAATACAGATCTTCATATGTGAATGTCGCTTATAAATGACCAATCCGAACGATGTTTGCACTTAAGACAGCGACATGTGTGTGGTTATTTTCTGTCGATATAAATAACTGCTCTCAAAATGGATTTAGAATATTGCCTTGCAGCTACAGCTTTTGGTTCATAATATATTTCCTGTTTCATTGCTATGTAGGATTTACTGTTGCAGAAAGCTAGGGCTGTGATAAAGACCCACCATAGAACTGAAATAAAACCATTCTAGCGTCGAAGGTTACATTAACTATTTCAGCATAGACAATGAGCATTTACCTAGTCAGCTTGAATTACACTACGATTGTTTGGGTGTGCATAAAGCGGTGAGTTTAAGCTCGCATAAGTCGGTTAAATGTAAAGGAAGGGTATTCGATACATGATTAACTGAGCAGCTGTTTAATAGTGGTAATTGATTCGATGATACTTGGATTGGCAATGATGAATGTGATAATCGGTCGACTATCGGTTAAATTCAAATATCTGTTCGGTGTGTTGATGCTTTTTTTTTCGTCTCTGTTAAATGAATCATGCTAACATATGTCATTTGTTGGAAAACAATAAATGGGACCAGAACCGTTCTCTCAGCAGTAGTTTCTGTCAAAATACTTAACTGTTATTATTGTGTACAAATAACTAATAATTATATTAAAGTAATTATAAAATGCGTTGTCTAACCATACTCTGTTTTCTCCTTGCAGAACAAATACAATATGTTGTAAACTGTTAATATTCATTTACATTAAAATAACAAAACGTTAAAGTGATAATTTGTTTTGCATGAAACAAAAACAGTATGTTAACAGGATCAAATACGTACTAAGGTATCATACTTCTCTTATGAAGCAAACTACTGTATGTAATGATAATTCATAATGATATATACGGCATCGTTACGTTAAGTTGGAAACCTTATGCTCGGGCAAGATCCTTGGAGAGAAACTCATGTTATTAATTATTATCTGTCCACATACGATTCAATGATAGCAATACAGTCATATCACAACTGTTGGCAATCGATATTGACGATAACATTAACATTGTGATCAGGTTCAATGCCCATACAAAACTTAATATTACAATAATGTTTTACTATATGACATTTCTGCATCACCTTTACGCTCTATGAAGCCTTTATACACATGATTATATCGAATAAGTATCCAACTAATTTAAATAAGTAAATACAATGTGAACTAGCATAACCTGGTATGAAGTTTGCATGAAAATAAATTAATCCAAAAACAAAGGGTATACACAACCACTACCATACAGTCTGAATTATTCAGCATATTTCGTTTGATTTAAGTTTTGTTATTGAAAATAATAAATTTGCAATGGAGCACGTTCATGTTAACAGACGCACATTTATCACACTTTAGAATGCCCAAAAAGTCACGAGAAATGGTAATTAATAATTAGCGAATACAATCAAATAGGAAGTATATGTGAATACATATAGTTAAGAAACCATCTAAATTAAAGAGTTCCATTGATCAATGCTCATGGCACATAATGACTGGTAACTTGTTTGGTGCCGATAAGCTTACAGCGGACGATATTTGATCTGTAGCATTTGCATTCGTGATTTGGAATAATAAACTCTCTGAACAATCGTTAAATGCACACAATAGAGATAGCAGACACTACGACACACACTCTTGTATCAAGTGTTGTTGAACTTGGTTTAATTATGTTACGTGTGCTGTGTCATGTCATTTAAATTTGTTACTAGGAAGTGCTTGATCTAGAACGAAAATTAAAACAAACATGAAGAAAGCGGTTTTTGTGAAAATTGTTCTTTTAACGTGTGTTATTCATTTGTTACCTGGAAATACGCTGGAAACATGCCTAATTTACGTGGTGAGTGTTTGTTTCCTTTTTATTTTTTTAACCCATACAATAACACATATTAACCATTTAAGAAGGTTCGATTGAAGTATGAAATACATGTTTAATGGTCAAAACTTGTTTGTATTTAAGACGGGTAGGAATTTAATGACCGCATATCACAAGGGCAAAAATTATGGTTTCATAGAATGCTATTAATATATTCGTGTGTGATCTTTACCTAGGCTAGTAGGAACTATACATGTTGTTCTGAAAGATAAAGCAATACATATTTTAATACACACCGAATTGGTATTACAACGGCTGGCATTTGCAAAGTTCATTTATAGATTAGCATTTGACTTTTACATGACAGCGTTTAATGTAAGATGATACATACCTTGATTAAAATTAAATGGTTTGCAACATATGTGCAATAACTTTTGATATATTTGGTATGCATTTTCTTTAAAGTTTAGCATACCATTTTTTTAATTTCGTAAAACATACTATGCATTTCTACAGAGTAATACATGCAAATAATTTGTCAAATCAATAAAACCTGTGTACAATAACATCAATGCAAATGACACTAGGATATTGAAACAATTTTCAAGACGATACTCATTTTTTTTGTAAGACCTCACTTTATCTCCAACTGTTAATTACGCATTGTTTTATACCAAGCGGGTTCTATGATGTACAGTAAAATTTACGTCCTAAATTTGCTATTGCAAAAACTTTTGCATTATGATCTCTGACGCCAAGGTCGTCTGCGGTACCTTTGGGAATTGTATGCAGAGATGTAAAGTGGTATTTGTGTTCAACTTATCTTCATGATCTAATATATGAAATATGGGGAAGTATATATTATTTTGAGTATAGTCTGGTTTGCACATACATGGTATATGACTCTAACAGACATGCTTGTATGTATACAAGTAAATGTATACAAGTTAATCAAAAACAAATCCGAGAGCATTTTACAACAAGATAATAAACCACACATTGGATGTTCAAACACAATGAAACATAATTATGCAACACTTTAAACTCTATGTTAAAACGGGATATAACATTTGCCTGTCGCAATGCTGTATTGTGATTTGTTTTATCTGTTCTGTTATGTCTTCAAATTGGTTCAAACCAATTAGGCGGTTGCTTTTTATTACAATTTAAGTTATGTATTACATGTTATGTAAATTAGTTGACAAGCAGTGTTTTCAAACATAAAATAAGAAAGCTGCTCCTGCATATGTATCTATTTCCTCAGTAAATTGTGGAGACAACTAAATCAGAGGTCTCGCTGCAATTGTCTACGGGAGGTTTTGATTTCATGTTCGTCGATAGCGAACAATAAATCGGATGATATGTCTCAGAATAAGCACAATGTGCAACGATTCGATATTAAACATTTGGTTATTGCCATGAATGTTTGCGATTTTCACGTGATATTTATTTTAGTGCATGATATTCGATAAAATATGACCTATAAATATGACATCCAATTTTCTTTGGTTACATATTTCAATGTTCACTATAATGTTGTTAAATTTGTTGAAGTTTATTTGAGATGCCCTAGAATTGACCACGTTCAGCTGCATACTATTATAATGTTCATACAGCGTGGTTACAATCTTGTTGTCGTGGAAAATACACATGGTCATACATAACAACGTCGCTTATTTATGTGGGATGATGAAATTAATGTTGGTTATTTTCAAGTCATATTCAAATCGTATTTTCCTTATAATATACTAGTGATATTATTACATGCATTATTTATAGTGATTTTCATATGTTTATTCATCTTAAGTGATTAATTCAATAAGCAATTCTGATATTGTGGAAGTTTGAAAATGATTCCCTATAATGCCTATTTGAGCAGTTTTGGTATTCCATTTTATTTAATAATGCATTTTTGTTATGTCTGCTCATCGTTCCTGGTAGTAAATCATATACAAAAGTGAAGGTAAATAACAATACATATATTTATAGTATAGCTACCAGTCACAGATAAAAATTGTACCAGATTATCCGAATTAACTTTTATATACAAATGCATTTACTTTTGATTCTACGAGGCATGTTGGTTAGCTAAGCCGTGTTAAGTGAAAGTAGACATCGGACACTACCTCGTTTAACTAAGCAACCGTTTGAGTTGATCTGTTGGTCACATCGTAAATGCAAAATTATAATTTGGGCATCAACGTTCCAATTATAATATTCACCATCTTGTATTATCTCTTGACCGACTTATTAATCCAATCCAATGTTAACGAACTAATACAAGCATTAAATGCAACGTTTTTTGGGGGGCGTAATAACACTTTTTATTTAATAAGTTAAGGGATAACTTTATAGTTGCAATAATTAAATGTATTATCTGTTTACTTTATAAAAGCTGATATAGTATAATATTTGCGGTGAGTTGATGCATCCATTACATTTTTTTTTCTCTTTTCGAACAAAAGTACCGTGTGCAATGGAAATCATGATAAACTGGTATCAATAGTACTGTATAATGATTTGCACTTGCTTTCATCATTTGCTTTCATCATATGGTTACCCGTAACGGCACTTTCTCCGATTATTGTATGTCCTGATTCAAAAACATTATTTCTATGCAAATATCCACTTGCTCATCATTGAAATACATTTACAGTTAATCAATTTCAAAAACATGTTCGCATGTAGGCCGTTTTACGAAACCTGTCAATGTACATATTGGTCTACTTGTAGAACGCAGAAGGTGACTCGGAGCAAGTGGTGATGGACATCGCAAACGAAACAGGTATTCTTGAATGCTTCTATGCTTAAATTACTGCGGCTGTGTCTTAAAAATGCATGATACTATTTTAAAATGTGTCGCGGTCATTTCATTTTTCAAGCAAAGATTTAAAAAAAAAGTCGTAAAATAAAGCGTATAATGTTTATTTTCATAAAATCAGTGAAAGTGAACTTTTGTTGTGTTTATGTTATTGTTTATATTTTGTGTCCTCGTTTCAAGCCACGGGAAAGGTAATTCATAATGTTTACTCGAAGAGGTCCCGTTATTATTATCAGTAAGACGATTCAATTTCGGGGCTCGTCTAATAAGGTTCAACCTGGTACGAAGCATTGGGGAATGATAGAGAAAAAAAAAATAGCATGTTTTTCTAAACATCTGTTTTTGGCGCAATTGTACTTGTAACTGACTTATACGTTTTGAACTTTTGTTGTGTTTATGTTATTGTTTATATTTTGTGTCCTCGTTTCAAGCCGCGTGTCTACGTTGGTAGAAACTTATACTTAACTTCATTATGCTTTAGAATGTGCTCCATAGACGGCCCTCAAAGTAGCCTTTAGATGTATTGGAATAATATAAGTATTATATAAGAAGTAGAAGGTGTGAAAAACACCACACTAGGATATTCACAAAGGCAGTGTTTACAAACGATTTCACTTGGAGGACATTGTTTACATTTTAAGAGGTTGTCCACAAAATTAAAATTCGTTCTTCTCACAGGGGATTTATTAAGCTTTTACCTCAAACACGACACTTTACCAGGTATTTTAATGTTTATTTTATAAACACTTCATAACTGTTCGTCCATACTTAAGGCAGAGGTGGAGGGGCAATGCGTAGTCGTAAGGCAGGAAAATCTCCGGGAGGGGACAACGTCGCTTCCGAGCTGATTAAGCACGGATGAGAGGCAACGACTGCAGCAATAACGGAACTATACCAAAAGAAATAGGAGGAGAAGAAGTAGGATTGGAGACAGTCTCTGGTCATACCCCTACCGAAAAATGGCAATATCAAGCTGTGCGAGAATTACCGCACCATAAGCTACGCATCATCCTTAATCGATAGAAAAGTAAGGCCGATGAATTGCTGGCCGAAGAGAGGCTCGATTCAGAGCTGGACGGAGCACAGTGGAACAGATAGTCAACTGAAGAATCATTATTGAGAAGCACATGCAACACCAACATGAGCTTCTCCACAACTTCATTGACTTTAAGAAAGCTTTCGACCGCGTGTGGCATGATGGCCTATGGAATGCTATGAGAGGATTCAACATTGACGAATGGCTGGTGAAAGTCATTCAAGAACTTTACGGAAACGCCAGCAGCGCAGTACTTCTCAACGGACATCAGGGGGACTTCTTCAGGACATCAGTGGGCGTCCGTCAGAAATGTCTGCTATCTCCCGTCCTGTTCAACATTTTTCTTGAGGAGATAATGAAGGAGACTCTCCATGACCACCACACCTCTATCTCCATCGGTGGAAGACTCATCTCCAACTTAAGATTCGCGGATTCCATTGACCTCATGGGTGGCACCAGCAGTGAACTTTAAGATCGCACCAACAAACTCCATGAAAGAGCAGGAGCATACGGGATGAAGGTCAGCAAGGAGAATTCCAAGATCATGGTGACCAGCACGACCATCACCAGTGTAGACATCACCATGAACGGCGAGAAACTAGAAGTTACCAGCTTCAAGTTCTTGTGCGCAACCATGTCCAAGGATGGTAGCAGTACCGCTGAGGTCTGAAATTGAATTGCCTAGGCGACCGCAGCGATGGCCAAACTGACCAGACTGTGGACAAGCAGTTACATCAACTTCTCCACGAAGTATATGCTCTTCGAAGTCTCTATCCTACTCTACGGCTGCGAAACCTGGACGCTTCACGTTGACACAGAGCGCAGGATACAGGCATTTAACCATAAATATCTCTGAAAACTGCTCCGCATCTCCTACACGGAGTACAAGAACAACGAGTACGTCCGAAACATGACTGCAACACTTGTTGGTCCACAACAGCCCCTACTGGAGACCGTCAAACGCTTGGAACACGTCACCAGGCACGACTCTCTGTGTAAGACTGTTCTTCAGGGCACACTAGAGGGTGGTAGACGTCGAGGCGGTCTGAAACTGGATGGACAATGTGAAAAAGTGGACATCCCTTCCCATGGATGAATTTCTCTCAGCAGCACACAACAGTAATGAAAGAAGGGCATTTCTTTATCGTCGTCCCTCATTTTCCCCCAACGGCTAAACCGGTCAATGGATTGCTGATAATGATAACTGTTAAACAAAAAACAGTTATATGAAGGCATCGATGATACTATATTAAAAAAAAAAAAACAACAGAATTGTCTGATGTTAACCATTCCAATATACACAATTGTATTAGTAAAAGTTTGGCTTTCCTGCTTATTTGTTGCAGCAGATTTATCGGCACGCGCTGACTTCACCCCTCTAACTCGAGAACCATGCGCAAAGGCGTCCAGGGTACATCTCACCATACTCCCGGATGATATAAGTGGTATGGACAATCCCCTGTAATAAAAAACATGCATTGTTAAGTAGGGTGAGGTATTCTTGATTGATGGAGCGCGTGTACTGCATTGTTTTATAAGCTATCATGTATTGCCACATTAAAGTGTCAGCCTAAGCACTGGTAGCTCGCGGATTCAATTCACATTTAAGTTAAAAGCATACATATTCATTATCATGTGTGTGCAACCTTACTGATTAAAGCGCTGTATTGTAAGTAATAAGTGTATTACTCCAACTGACATGAGCATTTTGTATGGTGTGTCGTTTAACATTAGGTGCTCACATAATGTGTAGCATTTTTGCCCAAATACAAATTATATACTTGAAAGTCGTGCGTTCTCCTATGTAAAACTGCATCTGTAGTACATGTTCTATTTAATACGTTGACGTCCCAATTAATGAGAAATACCATTACATTTCTATAGGCCCGAATGTTAGGCATGTTTTATATCAAATGAAATACATATTTAACCGTTTCGCGAGCATTTTATATAGGATGCATAAAAGGCATGTATTTATTTTGTCATAGTTTTTTGTTTTATATTCATACGTTTGTTACAACCACCTTCTTCAAAAAGCATATGCTACATTTATAACGTTCCATTAGTGTTTCACGACAGATATAATTGAATCGTTTATGTTTATATAATGACTAAACTGACTGGATTTGAAACCTACCCATTACACGGTGGTCGCGGTACCAGGCTTAGTAAATGAAAAACGAGTATTATGAACAACGTAAGATAAACATAATGATGTGATTGTAAACCGAACCTGTTGAATTTTTTACTTTACTTTCTAGGTCTCACTGAAACTCCGAGCCGGTTCATAATCGTCTATAACGTCACAATGTTCCGGAACGCTACCTGGCTAAGGTCACATATCCGATCTTTGGACATATCAGCCTTTCGCAACTTCCGGCAAATAGTAGGTTGTCGTTGCTGTTATGTTTGGGTAATCTCAATAATAATGATATTGTTTGTTAAATCATAGCATAAGAAGAATATAACACAATGCAAACGTTCTTCATTTAACTAACTTAATATGTTATAATTATGTTTCGAGTTAAACATTCGTAAAACATTATCACAATATTTATTTGAATTTCATTCTCTGCAATGATATTTCCGTAGAGCTTTCATTTTTTACATTTATGTTTTCTAATGTTTATATTTATAGAATTGCTGGCTTGGGATTCCTGTTTCAGACCACGTGATCATTCACGTGGTTGTCAAGGTGACTGGGAAAGACGAGCGATACCTAAACTTGCTAGATTCCAAATTTACAATACCCTCTTCAGGTAACTTCTTGCAACATGGCAGTATGGTATTTAAGTGGTATATAACTATGGAATATTGATCTTACACAAGTATTATATTTGGAACAATACCAAAAAAAATGTTAATATCAATAACAAATAAACACATATTTTGACAATAACGTCTTGATATAGGATCACAATAAAACATCAAGAGCATGAGCATATGACATTTTTGTTTTTATGTTATGTTCCTTTTACAGACGCCGACACGTGTTCGGGTCCATGTGAGGATAGTGACATAGAGTTCAAGCCCATCTACACCTGTCTGGCCAACTCGACCTTGACGCACGCGACACATGTGCGCATTCTCCGCGTGACATTCACCCCGTCGAATGACAACGCCAGTAGTCTGGACATCTATACACATGTACTTAGACTGAAGCCGTCGCTTCTATTAACAATTCAATATCTTCTTGTTAATAGTTGTGTATCTCTTTTTGCCTTTGTGTAGCATGCTTGACATTTCGATCTTGTTCATGTCCGAAACGTCCAATACGTGTTTCTGGGTAAAGTGAACATAAGAAGCCGCCTTAAATTTTCCTATATATTTTCAGCAAATTATTATCTTCACCTTTAATAAGAATTGCTGATGGTTCGCGTCATCAAACTCAATGTTTTCAACGCAATGCACCTCAAGCTATAATAGAAGTGTTGATGAATAAACACATGGGATGCAGTATAGTTTAACTGTTATAACACTTGATAATTATGTTCATGAGATATACAACTGTATAAGATAAGTAACGAATTGGAACTGACAATAATATATGACAAAGCAGCTTAAGTACAACACACACACAAAAGAAAGTACCCCTTGTCTTTGTTATATCGTCTTTTAATAAATTCTAGCTAAATAAACATGCACCCATTTAACATTTCAGGATGAGCGGAGTACTACGATGTACTTTGCAAATATCTATGACGGTGTCGGTAGAATGGAGGTACGATTTATATATATATGCAAATGAGCAAACATTGGTGTATGATGTATAGCGCAGTTAAAAGGAGGGGGTATTTTGTTGTGTAACCATACTTTTTACTAACACATAAACTGAACACATGAAGACCTATTTGTGAAGATTCATTTATAATTCCATACGAGCCATTGAGAGCTAGAAAGAGAGCGCTTATAAACAATTTTTTTTTGTGTAGAGAAACATGGAAACAACTGATTACATACGTCACTGCGGGGAATCACGTAATCCCAAAAGTACATCGTAATCACAAAACGGCGGAACAAGCTCTCGCTTAATGACGAAAATCAAGGTATTCTCATATTTTATAATATCAAAATAAATGCTAACTATGCGCAAAGTATCCGCTTAGTAATACAATTTACTAATCAGTTGGTTAGTTCTATTCTATTTGGATGCAAAAACAATGGATCGTTACCGTACAGTTATATAATTTTTAATAATAATTTCAACATTAAATTACACCTCGTATAGATCTAGTCTTTTTTTTGTTTTTAGTTCCGGTACATCGTCTGAACGGTTTTCATATTCCGAGTACATTGCCTGAACACTAAACTCTGTATGGGTTGCAGAACACTTATAATGTTATGTTATGATTTCGTTAGCAGGTCATTGTTTATTTTTGTCAGGTGGACGGATACCGATGATGGTGGATTTTGTCGGGGTTCCCCTCTATTCCTCCCTTATTTTAAAATTTAAAATGATGTAATATAGTGCATTTAAGTTCCGAGTATATTGCATAAGTGCCTATTTTTATTTAACAACGTTAAAGCTTTATGGATGTATGAAACACAGCCTAAAGTACAGTTTTTTTACAATTTCGCTGTCAAGATACGCTGTTGTTGCATCGAAACTTAAGGTATCATTATTCCTGAAGTTTATTTCCAGTGCACGTCAGATTTTGCGCAATGACGTCATTTTCAAACCCTGCTACTCACGTCGCTTTGGAATACAAATGTTAAACCCAATCTGAACGTGTCCATAA
This sequence comes from Dreissena rostriformis, assembly GCA_007657795.1. Taxonomy (NCBI): domain Eukaryota; kingdom Metazoa; phylum Mollusca; class Bivalvia; order Myida; family Dreissenidae; genus Dreissena; species Dreissena rostriformis. The sequence continues at coordinate 105,526 of VMBQ01001282.1, read as the reverse complement.
AAAACACAAATCAATAGGTGGAGAAAAAATGAAATAAATAACGAGTGTTTTTACCGGTAAGATTTCCTCGTGCACTTCGTGCAAACGCGCTTCAAACGTCAAGGTTATTATTCGATATAGATGATCACGTGGTGTACGACCTTAAGATGGTTTAAATACAAAAAATGTTGTGGCTTTCGATTAAGATTTGTCATTTGAGAGCGGATTTATTATTAAGCAAAAAAGATGTGTATTTAACATTGAATTGATCTTTTTATCGACATGATTAAATAGAGAAAGGGTGAGTCAAATGCATTTACTGTCTATACAGGAGAACTTGGTAACTTCTCGAAACGTCATTTCAAAGCGAAGCTAGAGCGTTTTAATTGGATAATATCGTTTTTCTGTGGCTGAAAACTCCGCCTACTTGGACAATGATTTATTTTGCGGCGAAGGTAGTACAGTTAATTGTAGATTTTTCGGCGAAGCGCCTATCGATTTGATCATTTTAAACACCTACCTCAGTGGACG
>VMBQ01001282.1:53520-104938 GCA_007657795.1 Dreissena rostriformis | reverse complement strand
ATCATGTAGTTGTAATTCTTTCCTGCAATAGCAAATTCATTAAAGAATATTGCATTTAAATGTGTGTTTTGTTTTCACAAACATCAATATGTAGTATATAATTCGAATCTTCTCAAACCTACCGAAACGCTATTCCAAAAACATTTGCAGCGGTGGGGTCGAGCTTTGGGTCGTACTTGTATTTATTTGAACTGGCAAGTTTATTCTTCGTCATCGCTGTTGGTGAAAGGAAAGCAGGGAGAAATTCGTCGTAAACGATTTTCTGCATTATCCCGATCAATAGTTTTCTTGTCTGCTGAAACGCTTCCTCGTCATTCGGAAAATACGGTCTCAGTAGATCCGCCAGACGATTGTGTTCGAGCACAAACAGGTTGTGGTATGACGTCAGAGACGGAATTTCATTGACGCGTACGTCACCTAAAACCAATGTCAGCTAAATATGAATATGGCACATGTTTTCATCATATCAACATTACACAATGTAATCGAATTATTTATTTTGAGCGACAATTTAGAATGCGGTTCTAATTTTTAAAGCTATCATAACAAAAGATTGACTCGATATTATAAGTCAATTATCAATACGAAATATACAGTTAACGTTTCGATCTACCCATATGACTGTGCAGCCAAGAGTGTTGTTGTTCTTAACAGGTAGATGTTTCTCTGTTAGGTGATATTTAAGTTTTTTTTTAAGTTTCAGATTATCATTCATCAGTAACATTTTTTTCAGCTATTTCAAAGTGATTTCCAATACTGTTTCCCATAACTATTGTTCTCATAATTGGCTATTTTTTTTTTAACAAATAACTTAATGATTACATTATATGATTTGAAAAACGAGTGATACTAACCAGCGATACTGCAGCGTAACCCATTGGCCGCGTCTGAACGGCACGTGTTATCAGGACCGTCAGGTAGACGAGGCCCAGCTGCGCCCTGTGCGACCTTCAGATATGCTATGAATAGAATCGTTTTTTAAATTATTCATACCTTTCGATTTTATCTAAGAATAAATTAACATTTTCATGTGTGCTTTAAATATTAGAATACCTTCTTGGACGCTATGAACATGTATTTGAGTGGACTCTGTGAACAGTATAGAACTTTAAAACGACAGGTATATTATCTGTTCTTTCTTCGCATATTTCATATCGCCATGGTATTATGCATCCACAATCAAAGTTAAAGACAAACGTACTGACTAATTAATTATTTTCAGACATTCCAAAATGGAAACCCTCAATATGCAATTTAAATTGCAAATTTTACTCTTATGAACATACATATGGATAAGGAAAGACTGATTTGGTATATATGTGTACATACTTGCATTATATAATCATTTATGATAGTAAAATAGAGGTAGCTATTGAAATACAGAAACCATAATCACACAAGTGCTTCCCTAATAACACAATAACAAAATCATTCTCTAATCATAAGTTGGTTAAACAGTTACTAAATAATTAACGTCAGAAGGAACATACGAACTTTAAAAATATACAAATTTTATGTTGTATTATGGATATAAAAATACGATTTTTTATTTCTTACAAATTCCAGCTTCACTTGCACAGCTGAATATGTCATAACCATGCAGTTGATTAGAGACATATTATGTTTACAATTATACTTTTCTTAAGCGCAATTAATAACCGATACCATATTTTGTGATCGCTCTTACAACCGGAAATCAGTTGATATCTCATGAAATCATACGTACGTGTAGTTCCTTCTCGCAATGACGTCAGACGTGTGGCCGAAGAACCGTAGACGTTTGAAGCGTCGACAAATGAGGTCAGATCATTGGTCTGCTGACGTTGCAGTATTCCACCGGCTAGAAAAACAATAATACAACAGGTGAGGACGACGTAAACTGCCAAACAATGTTTACGATTACTCTTGAAAAAGATGGGATGACAATCAAGTAGGAAAAATCACAGAATTCTTGTTGTACATTGTTCCATTTGTTTTTTTTTTGTATTCAATATTTTGGTGGACACGCTCGATTAAACTGTATTATAATTTAGGTGTGACATATTTGACAATATATATTACAGCAATGTGTAGCTATTTATTTTCGATGTTAAACAAGCAAACTTATATTGTTGAAATCGATCGGTTGTTTTACAAACACATGTGTAAAATATATAGCTAACATGACGTAAATACCAGCTCTAAAACGGCGGGGACTTTAATAATTACAATAAAATAGTATCGGATGAGAATCTAAGGGTAAGGCTTTAAACAATTGCCTCCTTGTATGCAGGTTTATGTAATGGTGAATAGAGTTTATATGAATTTTTATGATGTTTTATAATTCTTTTGAATATAAAACAATGATGTGTTAATAGTTTACCCATTATACATAATGGGCTAATTTCTAACATTTTTACTTTTTGTGTACAGAGAGCCAGTGTTTGATTCATTCAGACGACAGCAAACTAAACATTTAAACACTTGAATGCGAGGCAACAGGAGGATGTCTCTAATTTGGAAAGAGCAACCTTGTCTCATATGTTGTTGACCTAATGTTAGTAAAAGTGGGTAGAGTAAATAGGTTATATCGGTTAGTGGTATGATAACACTAAATACAATCGAATGTTGGGTAAACATCTACTCGGTTGTGAACTATTAGCATAACACATATGAAACCATATTTACGTCAAACGTCTGAAGTCCTGTACAAACCTGATGACTTGCAGAGGATTCCAGCCGATCTCGGGACCTCCATGCAGTATCCGGCCTTGAACCGTGGCACAAAAGGATCATCTTCGGCAAAGTTGATGTTGAAACAATTGTCTTGACTGTAGGTTGGAAAAAAAATGAATTTATATTTAATAAAGAGAATCGTCGCTTAATAATGCCATACATTATTATCAGTTATTATGTTTAATGGATAAGACACGCTTATAGTACTCTATTTGTGCTAATGCTATGTAATGTAATGTATATAAAGGTTTATTTCGGCTCTAAGAACGCGAAGAGTATTTACCTTCCTGAAGGACATATATATTTAAACACACATATCGTGCCTCAAAAGCGAGAGAGTCCATCGGTAGATACATGTTCAAAGAATACAAAATTGCATTTAGACTCCAAAGTGGGCTTGTGTATATTGTAAAGGTAGGTTTTGTCCCTTTAATTTCAGAAAGTCCAATTAGTATGCATATGTATACATTACAATAATGCCAATACCACTTTGCGGCGCGACCGTGATGACAGATTAGTATGGTTCATGTTCAACGCTTTAATTACACAGCATATACTCACTCGTCATTATTTGCACAGCAATCGTCCACAGCTGAATCGAAAATATACAAAACAGTATTGTTATTTCAATTGAACACTTAAAACAACTCATTAATGAGATGTTTCACAAACATAAATGAAAAAAACTACCAATACAACCAGAGACATAAATCATCACGTTGGAAACGCTTACCAGTGCTCAGTGGTGTTAATATTATGTCGTGGTCAAGGAATTGACCGAACTGGAAGGCCTGCAAGGTCAATTTCGGCGACGTAAGCTGCTGCGGACCCCTGTGCACTGCGTTGCTGACCTTCCGAGCGAACGGCAGAGGGTTTCCATCAATACCCTTCGACCGAGGAAGGTTCAAATCGTCATCTGAATGTCCCAGAATAAACGGCATATTTAAAACAATTAACTAAGTATGAGCAATAATGTTATGTTATTTAAAAAAAAAAAAGAGATTAAAGACAACGTATAGTTCAAAAGATACTCGGATATTAGTACATAACGTGATAAGTTAGACAACAAACCGAATATAAACTCTTTTACAGTTTTATAAAAAGGATTTAAACAATTGGTGGTTAAAGACATATAATAAATGTTTTTCAACATTTTAGGAGCTTTCTGGAAACATCCATTAGTATACAAATTGGTAAACGTCTTACATATACCATGGTCTTTATGTCTACAATCAAGTGTTGGACAATTATGAAAGCATGTGCTCTTTGACTCACCATATGCTGCCTTAAGTAGACGCCGTTCGGCCGATCCTGCCATTCCCCATGAGGGGTTATTCAGATTGTTGCACGTGCCATCAATGGACCGGAACTTGTCGTTAGCATTGCATATGGCTGTAGATATTGGACATAAAGAAAGGTCAGGCAGAAGACGCTGGAATTCTGCAATCACGGTCTCGTTTTCAAGTTCATCCATACTGAATCCTCTTTTAAAGTCGCATGTAAAAAAAAACACAATAATGCCGTAAACATGTAAATACAAAATACTCTGTAAGATAATTTAACACGCTATTGTCATACTTTGAAATAGTCCATAAATCAACCAATAACACAAATTTTGTACAATACGTTTATCTCAAATATCTCTGTTATTTATATACGTTGAAGAAAAAGGCATTGTCATCGTTGTTTCCCTTCGCCGGGTTTTAAATTCTGAGTTCATTGAGATCACCATTACTGTGCTCTTCCAACTTTCACTGTCAAACATGCATGAAGGCTGTGTTTATTAAACGCGACGTGAAACACCTTTCAAACTTGAAATAAATGCATTTTAACAAAGCAGTTGCCTGTTAATGTCAAAGCGTCCTTGGTAAACAAACAAAGTATCATTAATTGGCCCAGGGCATACCATTATACGAAACCCATGTCATAGTATTTGCTGAAACAAATGAGTGTGTTGCTTTCTGACCTTTATGGTTACGTGTCATTAGAACATAATTGCTTAATATAATAAGTTTATGTTTTTCTATAATTTTAAGAAACATTTCCGTGATTTATACATATATAAACATGCCAATCGTAAGCAAATACTAAAATGTGTAATGAAATGAGACATGATACACTAAAGCATGTGGGTTATCCTCGGGACAGTCCTTACCGCGCGTTTGGGCCCGCTTTGATATGCCTTTCGGTATACAAATAATATAGTATATGCCAAACCAGTTATGTAATAGCAAGGTGAAGTTTTATGTGTACTAATTACGTTATGATTCCTAAAAGAAGTCAAGACAACGTACTGTTTGCGGAGATTGCGAACAGAGCCCATCATGGTTGCCATGTCCCTGTCGGCGGCGACGTTAGCTTCGGTGGGGCGATCCCTTAGATGGATCTTCCGTAAAGGGCAACCAAATCCGTTGGCGGGGCCGGCTGGAATACGAAATAAAACTTATTAGTTGTGAGGAACTTAATGCCTGAGGTCAGTATGCCTTTCCGACTGTACGATTGACATTACTTATATTATTTAAAACAAAGAGTTAATGTGACCCTAGCTCTTATCTAGCGACACTGGAAATGTATGCAAGGTGTAATCTAAAACAACTGTGCTGTCGTATGTTAACATTTCCGATTGAATGATGAAGTTACCGTTCGCAAAAGCTAATCATGCCAATTTTCAATTTTTAAGTCTGACCTTAACCTTTCAGCTAGTCATTACCCTCACGAAGTGATACAAATGGCGAGCATTTGCGGTGCAAAGTTGTCCAATGAATAGTTAAGCTACAGTCTGCATAATAATTATGCTGTATTGGGTTCATATTAAAATATTGACATTTAATTGTCATATTGGTCTTGAGAATGGGATAAGGGTGATGGGCATTATGGGCTGACATCATATTGTGAACATTGAGTGGCGTTGTAAAAGAGCGGCTTGCTCGACTATAAACATATAATGGGATACATAACAGTACTCTAGTATTGAGTTTTGACAATTTGTAAACGAATGAAATCAAACTAAAAACTATAAAATTAACTATTTTGCTATTTACGATAATTGTAAAAGCAAGCCGATAGTCAATTTTGACAGCGAAGTAGTATATCATTGACAAAGAAAACGCTAGCAGCAATTAAGGTTTCTAGCATTCGAATGTTGAATTCATAATTCACTGATGGTCCACATTAAATAAAATTGCTGTTTAATTTATAAAGGTGTTGTATTTACGCACACATGCTTCTTGTCCATAGCATGTGAATAGTATGAAGCATTCAATATCTAGTATACATGCACCATAGAGAGAGAAATAAACGCTGAACAACGGGACCTATTATGACAAAAAAGTGTACCCCATTTTTCTTTAGCACATCCAGTGACAGCGTCCTTTACTTTAGAGGCAGGGTTGCTGCTAACCCTCGGTGCAAACACCACACACACGAACAACCATAGAGCTGCATTGAGCGTCTGTGAGAAGACATTGGATTTATATTTTACATGTATTTAACCATTCTTTACAACAACAACAACAACATTTTGTTTTATTCACTTAAGCATATGATATATCATCGTGATTACAAATTTATATTATTAGACATGCATACATGCGTGAAATAATAGTAATAGTGTATGCGTGTGAGTGTTGTTTGTTCATATAAACAATGAACTGAGTATATAAACAACATGATTAAGGATATCAGTGGTAACAGACAAAACACAAAGAATATAAATTTTATTAAAAACTGTACATGTTTACTAAAATCAGTGGTAGCATAAAAAAAAAAACAAGAACATTCATTTAATTATACACTGTACATTAATGGGCATCCTCCCCAATTTGGACTTGTATATAGCATGAAGCAAACAATTAAAATCATAAAACTAATTATAAAACAGAAGAAGAATTGGAAAAATGGTCTTTGGTGAATAAATGTGCAGACATATCATATAATGACATTTTTAGTCATATTTCCTAACATGAATATTGTGTTATCAAAGCTGTATTTTTCAATCTGCATTATCAGTGAAATAATTAAAATGAAAATAAGTTCTCATGTTATCTTTTAGTTATATGTGCAATATACTATAGAAAGACTGTATACATGCTTACATATAAAATGTTAGAATGTGAACGTAAGCTTCTCTGAAATGTTGTGTTTTTGAAATAAATGTGGTATATGAATGTTTTGATAACAACTATGTTTATATACACTCTTCGAGTACATATGCAGGAGCGTCTAAACATATGACATGCATGTATGTAATACTATATATTGAACATAAAATTGTCAAAAAACAAAACAAAAAAAAACACATTATAAACTGTACATAAATGACAATATTAAAAGTTGAGTTAAAGAAAAATACATTTATCTCTTTTCTTAAAGCATATTACATTATTACTGAAATGTAGAAAGTGTTAATTAAACTAGCGATCAGTCACCAAAATGCTTGCTCTGATGGAGGTTAAGTAATGCAAATTCAAGTTGATGATTTTTATAAGTAGAATTGAAACACAAATTATTTCAAACATAATTTGAGAGGCCATTAATCAATTTAAAGTGATAGCCTGGGGTTTAAGTGAACTGTGATTGCTTAGTTGTAAACATGATTTTTTTTTGTTGCTATAATGACTCGCGTTTTCATATTTTGCATCATGCTACATGTAATTACCTTTTTAAAAAGCGCTGATTCGTCGTACAATTAACAGGATTTACCAATCAATAAATACGTATTTTAATAATAGTAATAAAGTGAACCGTTTCTCTACCACGTTTGTTACAATTTCGTTGGACGATTTTAAAACAGATTTAATTTCATGGTTTAACACTTTAGGTGTGGTATGTGTTCATTACATCCTTAACGACGCAATTCAAAATAAACTTTAAACGCTTAAACCACTTATCTACCCAAAATCGGAATGAATCTGTTTTGTATTTACTGAAGCGATACATCGGGGAATGTATTTTATTTAGTGATATATTCTGTAACTGTATGCTCGTTGTTTGCCTCATAATAAAAGTATGTGCTATTAAAGGCCAATTCATCGACTTTAATAACAATATAATGACACTATTATTGCCATTTTGCCATTGTTATGATTTATAAAACTTACTTAGTTGAAAAGAGTTGAATTTTGGGAACTCAGGTCTTAATTTGTTGGTAACAATAACAAAAACAAAGTATGTATGTGAAGGTGAGCTTAAGTGAAGAAATTCGGTATGCAAGCAATTTTGCTAGAGGTATCGCCCTTTTAAATTATGTTTACTATTTTTGTTTAGGCATTATTATACAGTTATTATATGACAGTGTATAATACAACTAAACACAAGCATTACGCCCAAAAATACAGTTTTAATATATTTAAATTGATGTTAAAAAAGTAATAGTTGTATTAAATATTTACTCTGTTTTGTTAGTACTATTTATAATTAATTGAACACTAATAGTACGCCATAAAATTAAGACCATATATTAAATCATGCACTGGCTCCGTTATATTTAACTCTGTAGTTTGCGTATAAAATAGCCGTAACTCGCGTTGTTTTAGTCATTACATTCAAAATGCAACGCACACTTCTGTCCGTTTTGGCATCGTATATGAATACGTTGTGAACTGATTAACTCTGCATATTACATGTAAGTGAACACAGTCCCAAAATACTATGTATATATCTCCATTAACGGCATTTAAAACNACTATGTATAGATCTCCATTAACGGCATTTAAAACAAAGCGTATCATGTCTACGGGCCTCAAATGTATTTAAATATGCATTAAATACATCGCTGTTGTGCACTGTTTAATTATTTTGATTAAGCGCAATCCAACCTTTTTTTTTCGCACATTGTCTTAACATTTTCTACATACTATTGCAGTATTTTACTATTTAAAATTCTCCATTGTCGCATTAAATCATTAAACATGTAACATGCAGACATGACACCTTCTTTAAATAAATGTAGTACGCCACTTTACTAACCGCCGCTTTGTGGCGTAATGGGTCCGACCGGAAGAGGTCTGCGGATGAATGACGACTAGGTATACACCCATTTTATAAACAAATAATTTCATTAAAAGTTTATCCTAAAACTTGTATACATTTGTTTTTAGTTTTAACCGTAGGGATCCAATTTATAAAAATAAAAATACGACTATATATGCGGTATATACTTTTAATTTCCGTATAACAGTATAATGAGTGTAAGCCAAGAATTATATATACATATGCTTTCTATTATAACCTTGTAACTTTCGTTTGCAAGATATATATATATATATCGATAATCATATAATCATAAAATGTGTTCGTTAATATGTTCAGTTCTAGAACATATTTCTTTAAAACGTCTTCAATATTTTATTTTAACTGATAATTGTATCAACAAAGTGATTTTATATCGTCAACAGTTACTGTTTATCAAACCGGTGTTGTGCTGTTGCTTCCCCTTAAAAATGAGCAATTGAGCAATTATATTGAGCGATCAATGATCTGACTGCATCTATCTTTCCTAAGAAATGTATGTCAAACTTCAACTTTTACATTTACGCTGAAACTAAAACTCTTACTTTGATAGCAGGTCAAAATATCCAACCTTGTTAACGACTATTCTCGAGATATATCTGACACGATTGAAAATACCACTGAGCCGACAAGTATTCACAAATTCAGTCACCCTTTACCCAGCCTTTTTAAACGCATTTGGGTTTACAAAATACACGCTGGATTTAAATGTTTGTACTACATTATTTTATTCTGCTTCAGTGACTGTTATTACTGCCATACGGCTACAGGGTGCAGGATCAATGGTGTTTACATGGGGTTATCGTACGGGATGCACAGAATGTAAACACTTTATTTGTGCAAATATCTCAAGTTATTAAAATACATTTTCGAACATGTTTATTGTATAAAAGACAGTTTTTCTTTCAGTGTGTGTCGATATCTTAAAATTTAATAATAAATCCTTGATAACGTCTGAAATTGGTGACCACATTTCACGTTGAGTGCAGAATAAAAGTGTACATGAATGCTGTTTACATCAAATTTTTTTGTCAAAGAAAGCAGGCTTATTAAAAAAAAGTAATTCTGATGTATTTCACATTGCCATAAGCAGCATATAAAAACTGTTTTATAAGCACTAGTTGAAATGAAATTGTTAAGAAAAAAGGGTTTAAAAACGATATTTGCACAAAAGCACCACTAACCGGTGTGTTAACATCCCTTAACGTTTAATTGTGAAACCCACATAGTCACATGATCCAGCACCCTGGGTTACTACTTAATTAATGCTATAATGATAATGCCGCTGCTATCCCACAATATTTCACGTATATTCCGCCACTACTTAAACTTAAACTTACAAATCACCTAAATAATAAAACGAAACTTGCATTTTTACATCTATAATTTACCACAGTTTTTTGTTTCGTTTATTGTATTTGTTTTGGTTAGGAAATGTGTAAAATGAGTTGATTATGCAATAAACAACAAGTTATTCAAATAGAAAACCTTCTTTGGCTTGCTCGAGTGCATATGATAATACATGTTTTATGGTCGGGTGTAACGGGTACCCACTTCATCGGGATAAAAAAATATTTTTAGGAGATTCTTAGGTACATATCAATCATAAAAAAATCCGCAATAGGATCTAATCATGTTTGATTTTTTTTTTCAATCAAATACAAATATGTCAACTTTCGTTTTCTAAAAAATGGTTTTCTTGTTGTTAGCTTGTTTGGATTCTGTTTTGAAAAAAAAAATGTGTTGAGTATTATTATTACAGATCGAAAATTATTCTTATATTGAGGTAAACAATGGTAAACGATACAACACATTAACGGCCCAGTGTCGGATTTTTGTGTGTGATTTCAAATGACTGTCAAAACCAGCAAAGAAGTACTGGACAGATCCTGTTCTATATGCCATAACACAATAGGAATATTGACAACCTCCAACCATAAACACTTCGAAATTCGGCATCAAACTACTCATTGCTACACACAATTCAACAAACCCCCACAGGAAGTACATGCGATGTTGTCTGAGCATGCGTATTGCCTTCATCGAGATACGTTTATGGAAATATTCCCTGAGAGAGCACCCTTGAATGCTGCTATACATTCACATATTCTTCTTTTTCGACAAATGTATTAAAATAGTTACATGTAAACGCGCTCCACCAGACAGATCGTATGCTAGTGATTAGTGTTACAATATATTTCAACTGATTAAAAACAACAATATCAAATAATTACTTATTTATTTACATTTATCTGATGTTTGAGCCCTGATCTACAATAATTGCAAATGCCTGGTTTAAGGGATGCGTTCATAAATAGATGAATGTACCATGTGTTTCAAGTATGTTGTCACATATTAAAATAATAAGAGAACAGTGCACACAAACTTATACTAAAAATACCCGATCGTTGATCGGTAACAATCATGTAAGATGGATTTAACTATTAGATACAAATGTTCAAAGGCGAAAAGATGCACTTATCTTCGTATCAAGATGGATCTGCTTCGAAAATCCGAGGGAACAGTTTTAAAACAAAAAATGTTGTGCAGTTTAAAACATCTTTTCTTATTTTCAAACCAGAGCTCATTAATTTAGTTTGGTTTTTGAAAGAAAATATTTAAAAATAAAACGGGGTCCTATCGATGTAAAGGCCTTAATATCGCTCTGCTATTCAGACTGTTATACTACGTAACGCATGTTATACTTTATAATTACTTCAAAAGTTTTTTCAGTACGTGTAGACGTAATAAGTTTATTTTCGCTTTATAATTTACTGAATTAAAAAAGTGTAAACGTAGTCATATCGTCAATCTGTGAACAAGTCCCTTTTAGACTGCAGGAACAGTAAAGGCCGTCCTGAGTTGTGAGCTGTAAACGAGTTTTTTTGCAGCTTAAAAATAAACGTTTTCTTAAATGTACAATAATTATAAGTGTATATAAATTCAAAACTGCTATATGCATATATAGAATGCATTATATGTTTAATCATATCATTATCAATGCAATTTATAGATTTAGCCGAAACACAATTGGCGAGAGTTTAAACTGTGCGGTTGAAAACAATTCCACTTTTCCTAAATGCTTACGAAATAAATACGCAAACATCGCATACTTGACCTGTGATGTGCATAATGCTATAGCGTCTGCGGTTATTTTGTATACAGTTTAATGCTCGTATAGTAATGCATTTATCGGTGCACGTTTTAATAAGAAACTTATTTTATAAAACACAAACGGCATATAAATAAATATTGAGATTTCTATTTTTTCCAAAAAAAATAAATTATGATGACTGAATGATCAATTACTTAATTATTTTTTCCCCATATTGTTCGTTATCAACTAAGTAAACATCTTCAGTTGGCTCAACAAGAAGGCAATCACAATGGTATTTACATGATGCTGTTGTGAACTGATTTAACCCATTTATGCCTAGTGGACTCTCCCATCCTTCTAAATTGGATCAATGTATTTCCAAAACTAGGGATGTCTAATATATTCCAAGGCCTTTTTTCTAGACGCTAGGCATAAATGGGTTAATCTGCGTACATGCTTATTGAACTGTTTCAAATTATTAATGAGTAATTTCCCCATTTTGACAAGTTAAAACGTGAAATAATAATGCATCTTAAAACATTATATGTATATGTTGTGTTGGTTGAACAGAATATTGACATTGTCATACATCGCACTGCAAATACTTTTTTGAACATTTGTTATATTTCATAATTTCGGCTATGTACATGATAAAAGCACATGCAAAGACAACTTAAAATGCCCTCACACTAAACTAATAATAATAATCAAGTATTACCTTCATCGTGTCACCAATGTTCCAACCTAGTGTAGCCTAATTCGTTTGTTAGAACTTACAAGTGTAATTGTACCATGCGAACAACCGGTTTATATAGGAACAACCGTCCTTCACCGACCAAGACGTGTCATCCCACTTCTTGGTACCGAAAACATTTGTCACCCTTTGAAGTAGTGACGTACGTTTGCAATGGTCCAATGCTATGCTGTTGTGCACACATTCGTCAAACAAATGAATCAGTTTGCCCATACCCGGATTGAACGGAAAATGCGTCTACATCCTTGAGTTGTTTATTTTATTTTCGAAAATAGCTACAAGTCATAATATCAGTTATAAATATTGCACTAATATTTGCTCGCGTAACTGGTTTGGTGAGTGCATGCATACCCAGATATCAGCGCAGCGAGTTATTGTTTAACCAATGGTCGTTAGTTATTTTACATTTCGAAATACCAAGGTACTCTCCCGTGCAATTGGCTAAATAGAAAAGCGGACGAGAGTGTCGTTCTGCCAATAACACTTCGTTTTTAAAAGTTACTTTTGCCTATGGTCATTTAAAGCTTCAATTTAATAACAATCATTCAAACACATTTCTAAAAATATTATAAAATCATCGCGAGTTGCTATTATATATTTAGCGAGTTTTAAATTTCATACAAAATAAGAATGACTTGTTAGTCCATTCACACTTGCTTTGGAGGATCTTACTTTAATAGATAAAATGATCAGTCGTATATGTATTATATCTTTATAAAGGTATTTATTTGTTTACTTCAGTGTTACGGCATTATTTACAGACGTTCATGATGATACACATCAAAACAAGGCTTGTCACCATAGGATGAAATATGACCAATTTTTCCACATTTTCTAAATCTAAACGCAAAGCGTTTTTCCACATTTTAGAAACCTAAACGCTTAGTGTGACAAAATTTCAGACGGACAGACAGATGGACGGACAGACGGACAGTGCAATCACTATATGCCCACCTTCGAGGGCATACAAATATCTCAATGATAAAAGGTGATATGGCACATAATCTTTGAACACGCGAGTTTCATATTTCATTATAACAACCGTTCTCCATAATAAACAATCGCGAAATAAATAATTCTTATTTGGACAAGTTAACCCATTTATGCCTAGCGTCTAGAAAAAAGGCCTTGGCAAACAGCGTAGACCCAGATGCGGCGTCTCATCAGGGTCTGCGCTGTTTGCTTAAAGGAATTTCTGTAAGAAATATTCTAAATATAGGAATATATATACTAGACATCCCTAATTTTGGAAATAAATTGATCCAATTTAGAAGGATGGGAGAGTCCACTAGTCATAAATTGGTTAAGGACGCTTACTTTGTCCTGATATGAAGTGTTCATTTCGTAAGTGTGTATAAGGAACGGTTTAAATAACATATGTCATATCAACTTAAACAGGATATAAACGTCATAAATAGATTCAGATTGAATATGAAAAAAAAACACCTTTATGAACATTTTTTACAATTTCATAAGCCAATTTGAAGCGAAACGGATTTGCTTAAAGGTGATGATGACAAACATATTTGGGAATTAACATTGTAATTGTTCAACCCAATTCTATCTAGCCAATCTGTTTTCATATAAGGGAAGGGGAATAATATTGGGGATATTATGTTCGTTTTTTTAATTGAGCTATCAGGAAGTTGAGAAGGGTGTTATTACTTTTGATTATATCTCGTTATGTTATATCTAAAATTAAATTTAATTTTGCTACAGCTATATTTCAAGGACTAGGAAGTTAAGAGCTGTAATGTTAGATTGGTCGCATCAAGTATTTCGTCGTAGATGACTCATATCACTGTTTTTCTTGATTTACAATACAATTGCAAACGTTTCCTATTTTTAGAAAATGCAATCTTATAGCAAATGTTCATCAATTACTTGTACATATATTAAGGGTATAACAATGTACCAAATTGTGTTACCGGTGTTGTTTATACTGCGAGGACATTATTATAACGGATGATATAAATAAATACTATTACCCATGCGTATCATGAGTTGTATTCATTCACATAACGAAAAAATATTGTATTTATCGGTACTCTATGTACGCGCCATATAAATTGCATTTGTAGCTCCAATTATGGAAGATTGACGATTGAAACGCACCATTGACCGTCGCCCTCGCGTCCCGTTTACCTTTCGATAGTGTTCAACAATTGGTATATGTACATTCATTAACTTACTGTGCATGAAAACATGTTTGTTTATTAATGCGGTCGTGTTCTATCGTGAATTATATTTAATACTCTTTTTGTCTATTAACTTCTAATGTGGTTGATGTTTGATATTCCATTAAACTAAATACACTTTATTTGCAAAATAATTCACGTATTATTACATCCATATTACTTATGTTTCATTGACGCAACAATAATACATTATTTGAATTACCACTGATACGTACAGTATAGTAATTTAAATTAATATCTGCAAGTGTTTTCCACATTTTCCTGACAAATTCGTGTATACGTATGTCCCCGTGAATTACTTTCTTATTTTGAATTTAATGGGCAGTAAACGGTTGTGTATTCCCGGTGCAGATAATGTCAGAGTTTCAGTGAATTTATTTAGGGTCAGATAAGTTTGTTCAGGGTGTTCAAAGAATCTTTGGTTATATATGTGTTCTCAGGGCCGAGCAATATGTAGTTCGAGAGTCACGTAATCGACCGCCCATGCATTAGTGTAGGCTCACAACTGACACGTTCAATTTATGTCAACGTCGTATGTAATTTTTGCAATACATTTCTGTTTTGTTGTTTTCTGTTGCTTTCACTGCGAAATAAATGTTAAGACTCTCATTGATTGATTGATATACGAAATATAATGTCATCTCTTCACGTAAGCTCTCCTGCGCTCGTTGGTACACTAAGAAATGGGGCTGTCCTGCATCGCCCGTTGTCCATATTCTGCTGCATTGCCGCTTGGACATGGGGCTTTAAGAAGAGATTCAGCCTTCATATCTCATCCTATCTAGGGAAAACTGACACCGTTTGTTGGAAACCGTGAACTGTAGGATTCAATTCATATAAACTCTTTCTGACTGTTCGTTTTTGTATAAAAATATACCAAATTATGGCTTGCAAACCTACTTATCATTGTTAGGTATCTACTAATTATTAAGTGCGCACTTTCGCTCATTTCGGCGTAAAGTATGAAGAAACACACACGCAAAATATAGGAGGGGTTGCAAACGTAAACCACTGACATTTAAAACTTTATTATCTGGAGATACTTGTTTAGTATTTTTTTAAGTAAATCACAAGCAAATGTAGGATGTGTTGCGTGCCGAAGAATGTAACGGATGCACGCACACGCAAAAACGGACGGAATGACTTCTTGTTTTTTTCGGAGGTGGATTAACATAAACATGTTTACCTCGCTAAACATTACGAAATGCATAGTGTATACAGATACTTTATAAACCTGTTAAAGGCAAATGAAATACTGTTCTTATATTGTTAACCAAAAAGCATGTACACGATAATTCAAAACGGCAAACATGTTGTTATTGCTTAAACCGAGTTATAAGAAGAAGTGAAATATAATGATAACACGTGTGTATGCATTAATATGCAACTATTTTTTGTCTTACAGAAGGGAGGGGGAACTATAAATCACAGATGTATTTTACAGCCTATGACGCAATTATATGCAAGTCAACTACAAATACTTAAAAAGCAACAGTCATATCATATTGTGCGGGATTTTTTTACAAGCGTTTCAAACTGTGTCCTGCATGTAAAATTAACTTAGAAGTGTAATTTTAGTGTCCGAACAAAAACGCAGTCAGTGTTTTTATAGAATAAAACAAATAGACCAGACGCCATTTACCTCCTTTATTAAGGAAAACACTCGCAATGAGTATGCATGTTTATTGAATGTTTTACACAAAAGCGAGATATGAATTATCAAGCATGCGAGTAAAATAATAACAACTGTTTTAAAGAAACCTTACAGGACATGGACATTAATAACTACTGGACACTGATCATTAACATACTTAATCTACTTCAAACGCAAAACAGTTCGCTGTGTGACGCTTTTTATGAAAATTAAAATACCATTATCCCATGCTCGAAAGGTTGTGTTCGTAGTTTCTACCTTTCAGGAATTATCGTGTGGTTTCAAACTGTTTCATAAACACATCATTATTGCATTGTTTTTCATAATAAATTTCTAGAATCAAACACTAATTATTGAAAAAAGGAATGCATTAAAACGTTTGTAGAAGCAGCAAATCGTTATTGTTTTATGAACAGTATCATACATGTATGAACATGAACAACAATAACTTTCTGTTGGTCAGTTTACTCTATCATACCACATTACACGCATCAGAAAACCAAAATGTTCAGGTGTTCTCCAAATGTTCAATGAGTCATGTGACATCCCGGTTCGGATAGAAAGCTTTATCCAGTTCATAATATAGGCTTAAAATAAAGTGGAAAATGAACTACATTATCTGATTCAAGTTGAATTTTGCTGAAATATTTCAACTCTGTCGGTTATTTTTCGTGGTATTCGATCATGTGGTCCCTCCCAATTTAACAACAGGTTGAAGTTTATAAATAACCACACAAAGCTGCAAATATACCTGACATGCAGCTACGTGTAGTATTGTCATTATCTAAATGTATAATGTAAAACGATTATAAAAACGATGTATTAAATGAAATATTCAAGAGCGCATGGTAAAAGAAAGTGTATGTAAGATTTCAATGTCAAAATGTTATTCTTGAAATTGAAACCAAAATATTACTATGAACATTGCATTCTATAAAACATAGAATACATTTACTAGTCTAAGTTTTAGGACACTCGATATTCAGCTGAAATAATAATGTAATTGTTTGACTATAATTTGTCGGACATCAATATTTTCCCCTTATATAAATGACTCTCAATTGTCAAACAGTCGCATTTTGTTAAAATACTTTATATTTGTGTTGATCCGTTCACATTGTATATGTGTTGTAATAACCGGATGACGGTTTAAAAAATGGCAGATGATTGCAAAAGGTCAGTGGGCCGTTACATTTGCTTTATCTTTGTACATAGGCATGTCCACCAGATATACGATAGATAAATGGCTGTTCGCTTAGTCCATTGGTTGATACACGCACTAGGTTACCCGGGTTCAATCCCTGTTCTATGAAGAATGTGGGTTTGGTTTATAGTCATCAAACCGAACAGATGGGGTTTCCTCCGGGTACTCCAGATTCCCTCTACAACCCAGAGCGCACTAACATTGAAAATCTTCCACTGACCAGTAAAGAGCTAGAAATTGTAGCTAAAATTCAAAAGTATTCCTAACTTTCATGAGTCTGTAATTAAATTAGATAGGAGTTATTGGTCACAATCCGGGTCCGCGGATATCCCAGCCCCATGCGCGGTAGGGCCGTATAAACTTCGAAATACATATGAGCCTCGCTCTGAGCAAAGGGGGTTTAATGCTGGTGCGTAAAGTGTCATCCCAGATGAGCCTGTTCAGTCCGCACAGGCTAATCAGGGACGACACTTTCCGCCTAAACGGGGAATTTCGTTAAGAGGAAACTTCATTGAAACAAAAACAAAACATGAACACGGAAAGTGTCGTCCCTGATGAGCCTGTGCGGACTGCACAGGCTAATCTGGGACAACACTTTACGCACATGCATTAAGCACCCTTTTCACACATCGCACCTCATATAAACGGTAGATACATAATGCAGGCTCAGGTGCGGAACGACCTCATACATTTCGAAATATACACAAGAAAGGTAGATAGTGTTTATACAAGCTTAATGTAAACATTCAGTTTTGCTTAATGTGTTTACATGTTTTATTTTGTATCGACTCGAGTGATATACTAATGCATGTTAAATGCTAATCTCTGTGCTTGGAAGGAAAGTTAAATAGGTCTGTAGCACAACATCAAACATATCGAATGGTTTTAAATTACGTGCAAACACATCTTGAATTATTAACTAGCAATCGCTATTTGTATGACAAGTGCAGTCGAACAGAGGAAGATCCAAACGAAAATGCAAAGTGTATTTTATAAGGGGGTCGTTTAATGTTTAGATCCAGACTTATAGGAATATGTTAATGTATCTAAATGTTCGGATATCAAACTATTCAGTTATATTCAAGCGTCCGAAATCTAATAATAACGAAATAGTTTACACCGATACCGGTACTTTAACTCCAGAGCCTTAATTTACTCCATGTGTCATAAGAACTAATATAAACACAGGCTTACGAATATTTTTCAACAATGTACATAGCTTGTGTAAATAAAAGGATCTTTCTGCTGTACATGAATACATTATTTGCAATTCAATAAGAATCTATTTTTTTTTTCATTTGCTTTTTTTCGAACTGTTTACCAATTTTTTATTTCACAACGTGTTATATGGTTTCAAAAAGTAAAACGATCACATATAATCGCTTTAAATGTATCGTCTAATGTTTTAAAAAGAATTCGATCGTGTTTTCCCTATCGACTGCGTCCACTGACGCGTATACATACACCGACAAAACAAAGAAGACCCAAAATTAACCTGCAAATAAACGGTGAACTTGTATTCTCAGCTAGATGATATCATCCAAGCCGGTTTTAAGTTTGGATACACGCATGTACATTATCAGCTATCACTAGAAATGTCCTATGTTTTAACTATCAACAACACGTCAGTTTCTGTGGTTAAAATAATGTTAAATTAATATATAATTAGAATGAGGTCATTTCAATGCTGTTCTATGCTCAGTTTTAATATGGTATAGGTACTTACGCCCATGGTTGGTTTGTTTACAATCAATAGGAATATATCCGTATCCACAATAAACTTACGCGGAAAGCGTATAAAAGGGGAACCACACATTTCAAATAATTAATTAATCCTTTTTCAAAATGGATACTTGGAAACAAACTTGGAGATCCAGTAAGGACGATGACCATTCTATATATTATAGATTACGGTGTTGGTGTTGGTGTTGGTGGTGGTGGTTGTGGTGATGGTGGTGGTGATGGTGGTGGTGATGGTGGTGGTGGTGGTGGTGGTGGTGGTGGTTGTGGTGGTTGTGATGGTGCTGGTGATGGTAGCCCTGTTTGGAGACTGAGAAACACTTTATAAGATCTCAAACCTGATTGATCCGCTCGTCATTGACAATCCCGGTAAATGAATTTTAAAATCATCAGGTATTCGAATGGGAGCAGACGCTTCATCAGGCGCGTATATGAAGGCGGACTACAACATTTACGCAGTTTTTAAATATACAAAATCAAACTATGGTGGTGTCATCGATTGTTAGTAGCAGAAGAAGTAGTAGTAGTAGTGGTAGTAGTAGTAGTAGTAGTAGTAGTAGAAGTAGTAGTAGTAGTAGTAGTAGTAGTAGTTATATACAAGCGTCCTAAAACTAACTGATACGTACTGGACAAATAACGACAACAATCTTTTTTTGTTGTTATCGGTCAATTATTGCTTACTTTATTGACTCCATAGCCATAATTGCGTCCATGTGTCGTAAGAACGAATCTGCACACACTACCGAAGATTTTCTAATATATACATATCGTGTGTAAATAAAGGAGTTTTCTGCTATACATGAATACGTTATTTGCAATTCAAACTAAATCGACTTTCTTTTATTTGCTGGTTCATGTAATATTTCTTCCGAACCTATTACTAGTTTGTATTTAACAAAGTGCTATATGTTTTCAAAAAGTTATAAGATTATATATACTCGCTTATACCATATTGTATGATGTTTTGAAAAACATTCGATCGTGGTTGCCTCATCGCTTATGTGCATTGAAGCGTAAATATACACTTACAAAACAATGTAAACCCAATATTAACATGCCCATTAACGACGTACTTGTGTTTTCGGCTTTATAATATAATTTGAATCGACTTCAAGAGTGGATAAACGCTTGTAATTAATCTGCTATCACTTAATGTCCGATGCAATACCGACATATGTGTAATATGTGTCAGTTCTTGTGGTACAAACAATGTAAAGGTAGTATATAATTTGACTGTGGTCATTTATTTCTAAATCTAGATGATTAATTTAATAAATGTGTAATGTTCAGTTTCAATATGATATAGGTCATTACGCACATGGCTGATTTGGTTACAATAGGAATATATCTGTTTCCACAATGAACTTACGGAGAAAGCTTATACAATGGGAAAAAACATTTCAAATAATGAGTTAATGCTTTTTCAAAATGGATACTTAGACAAACTTGGAGATCAAGTAAGGACGATGACCATTCTATGTATGATTACGCTTCACAAATATGAGAAATTAACACAGTGCCATTCTGCATGTAAGGCATATATAAACGATCTGTTCACAGTATTCGAATTATGAAATTACGAGTGGTAAGTATGCCACATAATAACAGCCTATCGATGTTTCACAGGGGAATACTTGCTTACATTGTTTTGTAAATGTGTGCTCTGGTCCTTTTTTTGTAATGTGTCTCTCCATGAAAAACATGTAAAACATGTGCTTCTTTTTATGGTTTGGAAGATGTGCATAACCATTACAAACGAACCATCCGTGATATCTTAATAGCTTTTCTTGGGCTATGGAAAAACTACTTTACTGAATCATAAAAGGGGCCTAAAATGTGCAACACATTTTTGTTTTTAAAGATTTTACCCGGTGACCCAGTTTTTGGACGCATCTGGCCCAGGAACATATTTTAAATATTGTCAAGACAACAATCTTACAAAGTTCCATGCAGCTTGAGTTATACATGATGCCGGAAAGTGGTAACATCTTTTTTGTTCAGATTTGAACTTGTTATTATTTTGTTTTCCCGTGACCCAAATTCAAATACAGCTTAGGTGTTGCTAAAATGAACATTCTGACTATGTTTGATCAATAAATACTTGTAAACCTGGCCTCTGGAGTATAAACAAGTCGTTCAAAGATTGGTGACCTTTTTTTTAAGCACGTGGCCCAGATTCAGTGACAGCCTAGCAAATGCTAAGATTAACATTGTGATCAAGTTTTATCTTAATTGATTTAAAAATAATTTTCTAGATTGGTAAAATGATTAAAGTACGATTTTGTATGTTGACCTAGGTTGGTAACGCACCTGACCCATATTCAAAATTGGCCTAGATTTTGTGACGATAAATATTCTGACAACGGATCATCAATATTGAGTCATAAATGTGGCCTATGGAGTTGTAACATGATTTGTCTGGGATGTGTCGTGGTAACCTGGTCACCTTGTTTTGACGCTTGTTTTTCGGGTTCAAACACGACCCAATTATTGTACAGTTGAACCTACCGATACGTTTCAACACAATGGGATGAAAATTGTGGCCTTTAGAATTGTCACATGTTTTTTTGAAGAAATTACCTAGCGACCTCGTTCTTAGACGCACCTGACCAAGATTATACATTTGCGTAGAAAATAAAATGATAAACATTCAGACCAAGGTTTATCAAGATGGCTTTTTGAGCGCTAACAAGCTTTTTTTTTCATCTGAATTGGTCACCTTATTTTAAGTCGCATGATTCGAAATCGGCCTAAATTTAGTCAAGATAAACATGCTAGCTGCATAACATCTACACCGAGTCATGCAGGATGATATACTTTGTGGTAACAAGTTTTTCTAACATTTGACTACATAGCTATTGCTCACACCTCAACCAGATTCAGATTTTATAATTATAAAGTAGTTAACATATTGTTTTTTACGCATCGTTAATATTGAAGTATTTTTCACAAAACGTCAAAGAAAGATCCAAACAATAAAGTCTAGAAGATATTAAACTCTAACTGTTGAACAGTTTCCATATTGAAATGAGCAGGACTGAAAAATTATAAAATTATATTTAGTTAAGTTTGGGGTTAAGAAAACCAAAAACCGTTTCGAGTTTCGAATATTTTATGTATACACCCGAAAGCATATCGGTTGTAATAAATACATATAAAAATACATAGACATATAATTAAAAGCCGACAGACATATATTATTACAACATGTTAGAACATTCGGACCGCCAATCGGAAGTCCAAAAAGCACAAATTCCTTTATTCCACAATATANAATCATTTAAAATGCAAATAAAAAAAATTCCAAATTTCACCAGCCTAGAATAATTGAAATTACTTAAGTGGTCGAGCAAACTTTGATTGTAATTATATGGAGTTAAAAAATTTCGTCTCGCAACGGTCAAACAGTTATTGCTGGCATGGTCAATAATGTGCAATTACTAGCACATGATATTAAGTATGACCAATACAATACTTGTTGACTTCATCTATCATTCTTATTGGGCAATACATGTATGAACTAAATAAGAAATAGAAAACCTCACTGAGGGCCCTATGACAGAATTGTGACCAGCCAGGCAGCCGCGAATAGTATATTATATATGGACCGAAGCCGAAGGCTGAATCTCGTATTGGCCGACCTTTTCCCGTATTGGCCGTGTTTTTTCCATAGTGGCCGCCTTTTTCTTGTATAAGGCGAGTTTCGAGCTTTATTGGCGAGGCTCAACTGGTATGGGCCGAACAAATTGAACACATTCTCGTCTAATGTTATAAAGTCAATTAATAATATTGAATATATATGTTAGACTGATAATTATTAAAGTTTCGTACAACGAAACTGTAACCGAAATATATTTGCGTTGTGAAACTTGCACAACATTCTAGCGGTCACTATTAGATGCGCGCGCATCTAGTCAGCGGGCGCTATACTGAATAGCGCCCGCTGATTAGAAGCGCGCGCATCTTTACCGGGCACTATTCAAATCAACGGATCTGTGTAGTTCATATACGCAAAGAAGAAACATACTTATGTGAGGTATACTATTAGTATATAGCTGGACGCGCCCAGGACAGGGACCTGAATTTTGCAACACATTCTTATTAATATTTACGAGACAATGTACATAAATACCAGTATATAATACATAGAAACCACCAATATATGACACTTAAACACATACATTTAACACAAAGAGTGATAGGGCCCAATATAACCGTTTCTCCCTTCTTCAACATGTATAAAAACGTTTAAACTTTTAACAAATAATTTCAAGAAGAGGAACTATTTTGTAATTACTACAATTACAATTGCATTGAAGGTGAGAACGCATTTAAAACAAAAGAACTGAACTGAATGAAAACACAATCTCTAATAAAAATATAAACACACAAGATACACAACAGTAAACTGAAATATAATGAATAGCATTGCAGTAAAAGGAGAATAACTGCGTCAATTCTATATTTAATATTAACAAGAGTTGTCCCCTATTTTCTTTAAGCTTAATTACTGAAAATGGAAATAATGAAGAAACACAATAGACAAGGGCAAATAATCATGAAGCCTGATTGAAATAAAATCACTGAATTAAACAAACAAACACTTGCATTATGATCAATAAAGTATGTTGCCATGTTTGCACAGTATTTACATCAATTAATATAACTAAAACAATGTATGGAATAAATCGGAATTTCAAACACATTTTATAGACGATATTGCCCAAATAAAAAGGATATTTTAGTCTTTATATGTTACAGCAAGGCTTGCAATTTAAAAGCGACAATACGTTTAATGACTTTAGAAGACTTTAGAAGATAAATTAATATTATAGGATGTATCTGTTTAACAAAAATTGTATATATATATAACCATGGTAATCATATCTTCTGTGTGGAGGGACTTTCCTTTCAAGACACGGATAGAGATGGATCTCTGACATCACTAGCTACATGGGAAGGAGGAAAACCAACTGGAATGTCTACATGATCAATGGTCTGCCTGTGAGTGAGGGATTGGTTGGACATACAGGACTGAGATGTGAAACTGCCATAGTTCTGAATTAGCCTGGTATACGTATGCAATTTACCCCACCTGTCCAGGTTCTTGGAAGAAGCAAATGACATTAGGTTTCTGTTCACAGCTCAAATATTTTACTTGCGTGTTTTTCTTTGTAGTCTGTATACAAGCTGGCCTTTATATTTAGAACTACTTACGTTCTGATTTGTCAACCAAATAATGTTTGCACTACATATTATTTTGTCTAACTTGTACACGATCGTTTAAAGCAGACATTGTTTTTTTTAACGTAGCTCATAGCTTTGTGTTGTGTTGCACTCATTTACTCTGCAAGTACAATATATTCAGAGTGCCATCTTTATACGTCGTTTCCTTATGTTGCACATAGAAAGTCACACAATGGTAACCAATGGTAACCTTGGGTATCCCCCGAGCATTAGAACTGTGGAGCTGCACACATGTCAAATTACGCCAACATCCCAAGTTGCTTTAGAAAAAGTGTACTGATTCAGTTAGGTGGATAAGATGTAATTCACTCTTAAAAAACCACTCGTTTAAAACATGGGTTGGCGCGAATTTCGAAGCGGATTTTTAATACTTGATACTGGATTTTATACCTAAGTGACCGCTGATTATGCTATGGATACTTATCTCGTCTTTAAGGTAAGCGTGTTACCAATTTGGTATTAGTTTAAACCTATTGTTTAAGCTCGATTACATTGAAAACCTAGTGAAACGCTATCGAGTCCGCCCCTTTGTGTCTTTAAGATAGATCATAAGATGATTCCCATTTAGGATATAGGACCTCCCAGTCGTTAGGCGCACACCATATCCACTGCGCCGTTTGCAAACATGAACTAAGTAGCTGAGTCATAAAATAAAATAAAAGTTCAATACTTAAAATGGTCTGTTACTATCATAACGATATATGATAAATGCAAACAGGATGGGTGTGTTACAAAATTAGATATATATGTGTAGTAGTAGTAGAAGTAATAACACTTGTAGTAGAAGTAGTAGTAGTAGTTGTTGTAGAAGTAGTAGAAGTCGTACTTGTAGTAGTAGTAGAAGTAGTAGTAGAAGTTGTAGTAGTAGTAGTAGTAGTAGTAGTAGTAGTAGTAGTAGTAGTAGTAGTTGTTGTAGTAGTAGTAGTAGTAATTTACCGAAAAACAACAATACAATAAAATATGTTTTATTACAACGTGAAATCACATAAAATTTGACAAGTAAATGCATGCAAATCCTAATATAAGTTTAACGTTTGCATACTTATATTCGCGTTGTTTGCTATTAAATCTGACATCGACATGCGTATTGTTCTTTTGTTGGTAGCAACATCTACTCTCGCAATGGCATATTGAATATATACTAGCAGCTACAGTCTCTGGCTCATAGATTTACAAGTATTCGCCCCGTATTCTAGGCCGTTGTATATAATAAGGGCTGGTATAATGGTCCATCATAGATCTGAATCAAACCAGTTTAAATTTGAAGGTAAGATTTACTGTGTTAGTATAGCTATTGGGCATTTACCTTGTCAGACTCTATTAAACTCCGGTCGTTTGGGTTTACATAAAGCGGTGATTATATAATGCTTGTAAAAGGTGGTTAAATATTACGGAAGGATTTTTAATCAATTTGTAGCTGAACAACAGTTTTATAGTGGTACATGATTGGTTAATAAGTGGATTAAAACAATGAAAGTGATAATAAGACGATTATCGATTAAATTTTAATATATGTCGATATGAATTCGTAATTTACATCGTGTGTATACACGTTGTAACTTATTTATATACGAATGCTTTTTGATTTAATGTGTTATTATTTGACTACGTTCGATGAATGAGGTTGAACGACTGTCAGTTGTCGGAATAGAACATTAGTAAATAAAAAATCATAACCGTACATTGTCAACATACTTTGTGTTATTACTATGAACAAATATCAAGAAGTGATAATTCAATGTGATCGTGATCATTCGTTTTGCGTGAGAAAAACATCATACTAACGTTATACTCATATTAGAGACTAAGATCTTAAATTGTTCAATAAGATGTACACGACAAGTTTCTTCCAGATATACAAATGACGTAAACAACCAATGTGAACTGTGTTGCAGCGATAGTTAGATTCAAACGAAAAACGATCTCACGCAAGTATTTGATAATTAACTCCTCTGAAACAGGTTCAGTGCTGTGTTTTTTTAAGAAATGTTACATCGTTAGACTTGCATCATGGTTTGGTATAAACTTCACTCTGGATTGTTTATCATAGTTTATATTATACAGATGATGATTTCTGGTAAGGATTTAGACACATGCATCGTATATTTGGTAAGTGTGTCCTTTTAATTTGTTTCTTATTATTTACTCATGAATTAAATGACAATATTACATTAAACAATTATATTGCTAAAATATATTTTGACCACAGACAGCAAACTTACATTGGAGCCTCGCCCTGAAAAAAACGGATCTTAATGTATATGTATTAAGCGTCGTTTCATATTAGCCTGTGCAGTCCTCACAGTCTAATCAGGAACGACACTTTCCGTGTTTATTGTTTTTTGGTTAAAGGAAATCTATTCTTAGTGAACATTCAGTTAATCCGGAAAGTTTCGCCCCTGAAAAGCCTGTGCGCACTGCGCAGGCTAATCTGGGACGACACTGTGCACACACACACTAAACCCCGTTTTCCTAACGCGAAGCTCATTTACATTATATTGTACCAACAACGATAAACTATTTGAACAAGAAAGAGTACAACCTAATGATAACTCAGGTAGGTTTCTGACGTTGGCCAGCAGTCGAAAGTTTTATTATAGGAAATAATTGAAATCTTATAATTAGATAAATCATCTAAAGTCTTTGTGTATGTTAAGTACACCTATTTCATGTACATACATACTATCGCATACCCTTTTCGAAACGACTATAAATGATGGGTACTCGTGCATAATGCAATGCTCATGTTTTCTTAATACATGTTGAATCATGCGTTCAGCATTAAATATCCACTTATTACTTAGGTATTATCGACACATTCGACTACTCTAATGACGCGAATTAGGATATGTAATTGTAATTCATGTCGATGTTTGCGACTTATAAATTGAAACCAGGAATGGCTGTTGGTGTAGATAATTTTACACATGAATGCATTAAAGCAGCAAGCGACATGCTCATGCCTTTGTATAAAAATATGTTTAATATTTTTAATACTGGATTCATAAAAGAATCCTGGCCTGTCGGCTAAATTGTGCAATTTTAAAAAAACAAAGGAGCAAACGATGATCCAACCAAAATATGGGCCTTTAACAATATTGAGCTGTGTTGGCAATCTATATACAGCGGTTTTAAACAATAGTTTATCAGCGTTCCTAGAAACTAATAATGTGTTAAACCCTACCCAAGCTTGTTTTCGAAAAACAATCACTCCACTGTCGACAATATTTTTGTTTTGCACTCCCTAGCTGAAATTTGTAGACGTAGAAATAAGAAGTTATTATGTTGTTGTATTGATTTCCAAAAAGCCTTTATCTTTTTTATGGAAAGCGGGCCTCTGGGGTAAGTTAATGCAATATTAAATTGATGGAAACTTTCTAAGAGTCATACAAAATATGTATAGTGGAATACATTTTATGTATTTGTGTTAACAAAACGTACATGTATTCAACTTGTTTCTCACCGATTCTTTTTTTTCTCTCTTCCTGAACGACTTAGAACATTACCTTGTAGAGCATAGTAATGTTAGTGTAAACATCTCAGATGAACAACTATATATATATTTGTTTAATTCATTAATATAATACTGTACGCAGATGATACTGTTGTATTTCAAACTCAGAGGAAGATCTCATATCTGTATTACAAACGTTCGAAGATTATTGCGCATTGTTTTAATTAGACAGAAACTTTGATAAAACTATGGTCATGGTTTTTAATGATTGATTTCGTAGAAATCGAAATATTGTAGGTTACTATCACCAGATTGAAGTTGAATATACATTGAAATACCTCGGTGTTGTTTAAAAATCCCAACAGCTAAAAAAGATATTGCTGAACAAGCTAGAAAAGGATTTTAAATCCTACATAAAAAATACAAATTTTGAATTTTCAATTGAATGTCAACTAAAACTTTTTGATTCTACAATCTTGCACATTTTAACATACGCATGTGAAGTTTTTGGTTATTTAGATGTTAATGTTTAAGAAACAGTTAATACTGATTATATGAAACACATACTACTGGTCAAACGTAGTAATCTACATAGTATGCTTTATGATGGCCTTGGTAGATACCCAATAAGTATAGCTACTAAAAGACAATTAATGTTATTTGGTGCAGCTCAAAATTCCATGTATACATTTATGTATATTGACCATTCCCAAAACGGGAGAGAATATAACTGATTGCGCCAAGTAAAATATATCCTTGATGAATGTGGTATAATCATGTGTTGTTTAACCAGGAATTTTCAAACGCTAGAGAACCACTTTTACTTAAGATAGAAACATGCATTAGACACCAGTTTGTGCACAATTGGCATAGAGGTACTCAAACAAATGTTTCAATTAGCGCAGATACAAAACCGAATATAAATCCTAGTACATGTTTGTTTTATCTTGATGTCCTACCTCCATGTCTTTAACAAACCATTGTTTATTTTAGAATGTGTAACAACCAACTTCCAATTGAAAAACGTAGATGGTCAAACATATAACGTTGTAATAGACTATGCACTGTATGTAACGCTTGCGAATATCATCATCTTTTTAAATATACTTCATTTATCGAATTTCGAAACAAAAATTAGACCTCAGCACTATATAAGAAACAGTAATTGCGTAAGTTTTGACGCATACATGAATGAAAATAACATACACACTATTGGATCTGGTCTTCGATGCAGTTCTGAAAAGAATACATTGGTCATCCGGCACAACAAGCTTTTGCCTTTGTTTTGTTAATGTTTGTGTTAGCAGTATGATTGCACTAGATACATCCTAATATGTTCATATGCTTGTGTATGTAAGTAACTGTATATGCATTTAACGAATTACGAAACACAATTATACCTAAAATATATATAATAAACAGTAATTGCGTAAGTTGTAACGACTTAATGAACGAAAAGAATAAACACACACTATTGGATCTAGGCAAGGTCTTGAATGCAGTTCTGAAGAGGATACATAAGTCATCCGTCAGACAGCAAGTTATTGCTTTTGGTTTGTTAATGTTTGTGTTAGCAGTATGATCGCACTAGATGCATCTTAATATGTTCATATTATTGTTTATGTAAGTATGTGTTATATGATAAATATGCACACACATCAAAACAAATATGTATACCCGCAGCCTGTCCTGTATCTGTATTTGTAGTATTATACATCATATCGCATTTGGTAATGTGCTGACTGTAATAATAAACTGATAAACTGGTAAACGGAACTCCGTTACGTAGAGTTGGAAACCTTATGCGTGGGCAGATTCGTTAGAGAGAAACTCCATTTGTAAAAAAAAATATTTGAGCATCAGATTAAATTAAAGCAATTAAGTCGTATCCGATCTGTTTGCGAATCATTATGGACCACTACAATTGTATAATGCTCAGGTAATATGCCTATACAAAACTAAATATCCCATAATTGTTTATCGATCAGTATTGCTTACTCGCGTTTCACCGCTTAAAAGCCTTCATGTGTATTATACAATTGAATAAATATGAGCTTGATTGATCTCATGAAGCATTATTAGAAGGAACATAATGTTGTGTAAATGCTTGCAAGAAAATTAGTGTACTTAAAAACGGTCTTAGGTCTTTTTTTATGTCTGTTGATACAGTATGAGTAATTACAGTTTGCAGTATGTGTTAGATAATAATATTCGATAGGAATTTGAAAATTATGTAGAGTATCGATTCAGGAAAGCCTTCGATTGAAACAGGCACCATGTATAGCCATGTTTAATTATACATTGGGTTTGATGTTAATATTCATTATAACCATTCAAATAATTATTATAGTCTAGCTCTACTGGTTGTCCAATTTTTTTTTGAGCGCATTCTTTTTTAAATAATAGTAATTGTTAAGTTTTGCAATCAAAATTGAACGTACATGTACATGTTTACAAAAAGTAAGTTATGATGTTATAAATCAACCATTATATAACTGCTTTTCCGTTTTCTCGTGACAAGTGTGAATATACCCTGATTTATAATATCCACCATACACGTCGTTAATATCTGAGGTGACCATGTACAATAGGGTCTGATTATTCACACTAATTTACATGCATTAAACATATTGCATAATTTGTAAACCAACCATACATAATTTGATGTATAGTCACGTTATCAATACGACTTTGATATACGCCCCGTTGTGCGAAAATGGGTATAATGCAATATGCGACCAGAGCATCTCCCGACCAGCCTATGCATTCGCGCTGTCTGGTGGGAAGCCCTTCTGTCCGCACAAAGGTCACGCACTGATTCGAAGTCTCAGTTTAGTTTAATGATCTTTTAACTACATTCTCAAGACATAATATTTGAAAGTACTGACACACACAAGATCACGTATTTATCGCAAAATGTTTTCGCTGTACGCTTATTGCTTGTCTAATAACCGGGCTTTAGGCGGACCCAATTAATAAGTTTCGGATTTCTTATTCATACCTTGATCCACTGTGACAGAAAATAATTACAATAATACATTAAAGTTGTGTCGAAAAAAGGAAACAATTCTCTCAAAATTGACTAATAGTTAACCTAAAAATCTGAAAAATGTGCCTGGAACAAAAGTTGGTTGGCGTTTTTTAGGCATGGCTTCTTTTTATGTTTGGGTATCTACATACCCTTTGCTGAAAATCTAGAGGGGATGTCACATTCTCAGTTGCTTGAAATCCTTTTAATTAGGTCAAAGGTCAATGGGTACAGTTTTCAGTTATTTATGAGATGAAATACATCTCATTGTGATTTATAACCAAAATTGAAAAGTTTAAGGCAGTACTATTGTCTGAAAATGAACCTGCTTGGAGCTAATTAAAATTTTATCTATTCTAGTGTGCACTAATGTAGGTCAAAAGGTCATTTAGTGCACTTTTATGCCAAAATAAACATTACAACTGGTATTGAAAATCAACAGAATAAAATATTATGTTCAAAAAGTATTTTTTAAACAATGTAATAGTTTTTTTGCTAATTTTTGTTAACTCTATAAACATATTTGTAAAGTAAAAATAAAAAATAAAAAGATCCATTATATATATAATGAAGTACAACGTACGCTTAACAAAAATGAAACTCATTTGTGTATTTCAGTATCTTATTACATTGTTTTAAATGGTACATTCTTCATCCTGTTTAAACCGTGGCTACGGGTGTACGACCACACAAGCTATGCCCGTTGGGGGTCCTGTATATCTAGCAGACATAAAAGCATTAGAATATGCAGAACCTGAAGTGTTCAAAGAGTTTATTGAAGGTCACTTTGTAGTCAGGCTGTAGGAAAAAGCATTCAACGGAGAACCTGTCGACCAAGCTACTGAGTGGATAAACAGAATGTGTTAAACGACAGGGGGTATTATTGGAATATCAAGACAGGACCAGGTAAGAGATAGGTTTTGAATTACGTGGTCAGTAAGATCTGAGGTTTCCAATAGTACCATGAAATTGTTCATTCAACATGATGATGACGACGATATTGGAATATTCAAGAATAGAGCAGATGGAACTCGTTCGAGAGTTTCTTCAGAGGAAGAGTGCATCACGAAAATGATGCAGCTCTTTTGTTCATATGATATATTCGGAGTGCATGAAGAGGAGAACAGACTGTTCTCAATAGCATCTAAGGACGCTGAAATGATATCAGAGATGATTTATTAACCTGTGAAATTCGAGGTAAAACATTACACAAGGAATTTGCAGAGAATAGGCTGAAAATGCAGAATGTTGAATTTTATGCTCCTATTCAAAAGGTACAGTCCAAAACATTTGCATATCTCTATTAGGAGACAGTCAGTGAAAAGCAGAAAGTGACAAAGATTTTAAAGGCTGACAGAAAGCTACTGCAGAGACATTTCAACGCAGCTAGTTCAGGGAGAGCCGTAGAAACAGCATCTGTAGAACATGAACTTTCTGATATGCCATTATCATTTGCAAAGGCTAGTGGAAAAATGCATGAAACCCAGAAATCAAACATACTCCAACTGCTTACAAAGAACAATGATATAGTGACGCCTCAAGTTGTTCCGACAACGACTGATGAAGCATGTGCAATTGATGGAAACGCGCTTATACAGAGTTTAGGAAAGCCTAAGGACTGTCAAACATTTGGACAATATGCAACTGTTTTTGTAAGATCTGTTTTAAGGCATTTCTGCGCAAACACTACTCGAGTTGATGTGACTTTTGATCGATACTTCGGAAGTAAATCTATCAAAAAAGCAACGAGAGTTAAGAGAAGAGGAAAGCGTTGACCTATTAGGAAGCTCAAAACAAGTCCAAACGCTCCTCTTCCGCAAATATGGGAACGTATATCACACACGATGACAATAAAGCAGTCTTGGCTGAATTTCTCTCAAACAAATTGCTAAAACAATCAGACAATCTCCCAGCAGGATCAACTATAGTTGTAGGAGGTGGATTTCTATGTGATGTTGTTTCAAAGTCGAGTACTTTTGATGCAACATGTGTAAATCATGAGGATGCAGATACGCGGATGATATTGCACTCAAGGGACGCTATTGATAGAGGCTTCAAGCGTTTAGAAGTATATTGTAGAGAAACTGAAGTTTTGCTCTTGTTAATATATCACCTTGGAGCTGACGCCGAGGTATATATGATATATGGTACAGGAGAACAAAGAAAATGCTATCCTGTGTACACAATATCTGAAAAACTAGGTGACACTGTCAGAAGAAACATTTTGGGGTTTCACGCATTGACAGGATGCGACGCCATATCTGCTCTAAATGAAATAAGTAAGAAAACCGCCTAGGTGAAGTATATCGCACTACCTGATACATTGGAGGGTGTTGGTAGAGATGGTGATGCTCTAGCAGTTTCTAAATTTCTGTGTGTGCTGTATGGCTGCTGTCAGGACCACCCACCAAACATTGACACATGTACACTGTAGGTATCGGTTATTTGTAAAAGCCAGGAAGAGTTTGAATGTGTTACCCCTTACAAATGATGCGCTTGAACTTTACATTAAAAGGGCAAATTATCAGGCAAAGATATGGCTAAATGCCACTGATAAGGATTTTTAACCTGATGATCCTCCTGATACTGGCGCATGTAAACTTGAAGAAAATTCATTGAAACCGGTATGGATGAGGAATACAAAGGTCCCTGCAGCACTTGTCGAGTTAGTATCATGTGGCTGTCAAACCAAGTGTAGTACAGCACGATGTT
Organism: Dreissena rostriformis; assembly: GCA_007657795.1. Lineage (NCBI taxonomy): Eukaryota > Metazoa > Mollusca > Bivalvia > Myida > Dreissenidae > Dreissena > Dreissena rostriformis. Next base: position 71,126 of record VMBQ01001282.1, on the reverse strand, counting down.
AATGCTATCGATCTGACCAAGGATGCTTGTTTAAATGCGCATGTAAAGCGAAAGGCTGTGTAAACCCAAAATAATTATTGTATACGATAAAAGATAAGGAGTTACATATACTGCCATAGTAATTCGTGTTTTGGAACAAAACTGTGAAATTATGTAACGTATGTAAAATAAATGATCACACAATTATCTTCAACATGATAATACAGTAGGTCATAATAAGGCATTCAAAACAGCTGAACATTTGTTTTATTTTATAAACGGTACTTCAAGATTTTGAAATATATTACTTAATAGATCACTGTTTTTGGTAAAATAATTTCTGTTTTACATTATTCATATCTTTGGATGGTTTCAACATACACTGCAATATACGTTTTATACGGGTTATAAAAGTGCACTTTATGACCTTTGACCTACTTATGAAAAGCCAAAATCACTTTAAAAATGATATAACCCTTCAAGTATCAAATATAAGTCAGTTCAGGAGTAAAATAGAAATAGTATCTGATATTTTACAATTTTGGCAATGTTACCTCAATGTTTAAAGCAAAATGCACTCATTGAGCGTTTAACCTAATTACAGGGTCGTCAAGCATCCCAGAGGGTAACATCCCCTCCATAATTTTTTTTGAATGTATTTGAAATCATTATAACATGAATGGAAGCCATGCCTACGAAAAGCCATCAGATGTCAGATTTCAGGAAATTTTATGCCAACTATAAGGTGAATGTGTTTTCGCTCGAAAATTGTCCTGCACCAATAAAGAACCTGGTTGATAACTGGTTACCGTCTTATCAAATATCTTACGACTCATAAAAGTTACGACTGAAAGTTTAGCTCTCTGCGATAGGAAATGTATTCCTGACATGATAATTAAATAAGGGTATACCACATTTTGAAAGAAAATTAATAGAATTACCGAAGTTATGTAAGCATAGATGTTGTTGCTTTGTTGTTATAATTTAAGCTCTTCACTTTCATCTTAACTTACAATTATGTCATATGTTTAAGTAAACTGGCTAGAGCATTCTTAACCAATCGACTAGAACATAAATATGCATCGTATTGTAATTGAGAAAAATATAGAATTATTCCCATCTACGAAGTACATTATATACTGGAATCTATTTGGTTTTATAATTTGTGTTCAGGTTTTTTGGATCTACAGTTAATGTATTAAAAAACATACAGGAACACATAATAAATTACAATGGCGTTTACTGACCGATTTACTTGCAAAGGACCATCATGTTAGAAAGATTGTGGTGTCTCAGACATTTAAAGTTCTAAAATTAAGTATGAAATTAAGTCAAATTAAGTGTCATAAAAATGATTGGATAATAAGTGGACTACGACATCGAATGTGATGATAAGGCGATTATCGTTTGCATTTTAATAAATGTCGATATGAATGCGTAATTTACATCTTATACATTCAAGTTATAACTTATTATAAATGTAATTTAATGTTGTATTGTTCGACTTTGTTATATAAATCAAATTGAACGAATGTGAGTTGTATGAAAAGATCATCATTGAATGAAATCATAACCGTACACTGTCAATATACTTTTATGGTATTACTTTTTACAAATAGAACGTAGTGATAATTCAATTTAATCGTGATCATTCGTTTTGCGTGAGAAGAACATCATACGTACATTATAATCATATTAAAAACGTAGAACTTTGCATTTGGGATGTACACGACAAGTTTCTGTTAAAAATCACAAATGACGTTAACAATCATTATGAACTGTGTTTCAGCGATAGTTAATTTCAATGAAAAACGATCCCATTCAGGTGTTTGATAATTAACTCGTTTGGGAACAGGTTCTCTGCTGTGTTTTGAGCAATTTTACATCGTTACACTTGCATCATGGATTGGTATAAATTTCAAACTGGATTGTTCTTTATAGCTTGCGCTATTCAGTTGCTGATTTCTGGTAAGGATGTAGACACCTGCATCGTATACATGGTAAGTGTGTCCTGGTAATGTGTTCCTTTTTATTTATTTATGACAATATTTCATTAAACAATTATCCTGAATGTTGACCACAGTCAGCAAACTTACACTTGAGCTTCGCTATGAAAAACAGATCTTAATGCATATGCGCCAAGCTTCGTCTCATATTAGCCTTTGCTATGCGCGTGTTTTGTATATTGTTTAAATGAAGTTTCTTATTAGTGAAAAACCCAGTTTAGGCGGAAAATTTTGCCTCTTATAAGTGAGTGCACACATGCTAATCTGGGACGACACTGCTCACACATACATTAAGCCCCGTTTTCCTAAAGCGACGCTCAATTTGCATCACATTGCACTAACTTACGATAAACTATTTGAACAAGAGTACAACTGTGTTATAAAATGCAGATTTGTAATAAAACATTCAACAATATAATAGTGGTACTGTTTGCCTACTTAATGATCTCTCAGATTGGTTTCTGACGAGTTCCCCAACAGTCGACTTGTATTATAGGAACAAATGAAATCTTATAATGAGAACAATATCCTAAAGTCTTTGTGTACATGAACTACATGAAGTTCGTGTACTAAAATAGTGCATTGTATAATCTATTCAAAACGACTATCAAATTAAGAGTAATGATGCGTTGCGCAAAGCGAATGTTCCCTAAATCCGTGTTACATCATGTGCTCGTACAACATCAATTATCAACTAATTACTAAAGTATTATCTGAAGATAAACGATTGTATGTTATGTTAATTCTTATTGTTGTTTACGACTCAGTTACGTAGAGTTGGGCACCCTATGCTTGGGCAGGATCATTAGAGAACAACTCCATTTGTAAAATAAAATATGTGAGCATTAAATTTAATGATAGAAATTAAGTCGTATACCAATTGTTTGCAAATTGTTATTGACTATTAAAATCGTATTATGCTCAAGTAACATGCCTATTCAAAACTAAATATTTCCATAATTGTTTAACAATCAGTATTGCTTACTTGCGTTGAACCGTTATAAAGCCTGTATTCGCATTATACAATGCAATAAATATGCGCATGATTAAACAATTAAGCATTATGAGAAGCAGCATAATGTTGTGTAAATGCTTGTATGAACTGAATGCATTTGAATATCTTAGTCGATATATAATAAGCAGTATAAGTCTCCAGTATATGTTAGATATTAATATTTGATAGGAATTTGAAAAAGATCATAATTAATGCTTCATGAGGTCTCCGATTGAAACAAGCAACTTCTTATGTCATATTTACTTATACGTTGGGTTGGATGTTATTGTACAATATTACCATTCAAATAATTATTATAGTACAGCTGTATTGGTTGTGGTATGTCCATCACTGGACAAGGTCAGAAATATCTGAGACGATAATGTGCAATAGTATCTGATTATTCCTAATCAATACATACCTTCGCAAGATTGCATACATTTAAAACCAAACAAAAAGAATTTGATGTATAGTCACGTAATCAAAACGACTATATTATGATCCCAGTTGCGCGAAAATGGATATTATGCCATATGTGGCCAGCGTAGCTCTCGACCAGCGCATGCGTTCGCGCTGTCTGGTTAGAAGCTACCCTGTCCGCAATCAAGCCACGAAAGAATTCGTGGTCTCATCTGACTTTACGGATCCAGGAGCATATCTGCAGCTATACTGTTAGCATATGACATGTCCTTATGACGACTGTCACACGACGCGGGCCATATATATCGTTCTCAAGACATAATCTTTGAAATCACTGATACAAACAACAACACAGTATCTCAAAATGTTTTGATTTATGTCCTTGTCTATTAATAGGGCTTTAGACACACCCATTGGATACGTTTCATATTTGTAATTTATATATTTATAAAAAGTGACAGCAAATAAGAGCAACACCTATAAACCTAGATTTATCGATAAGGTGAATATGTGTTCACACGGCCATTTTCCTGCTCCGATAAACAACCGTGTTGATACCAGGGTTCCGTCTTATTAAAGATCTTACGACTCATTTAAGCTTCAACTGAAAGTTCAGCTCATTGCAATATGACATTTATTGCCAATATGCTATTGAAACAAAAGGCATTCCAAATATTGAAAGGAATGTAATGTACTAATTGAATTTAATCATAGCTGTTGTTGCTTTGTGTTAATTTAATTAATTTATTTTCTGTATTTTTGGAATATATTGACAAAGATCTAAATGGCCTGAACACACATTATTAATCAAAACAGATTCCAGTATATTATTTACTTTGTAGCAGGGAATATACCTACATTGTAATCCTTTACAACACTAAATACTTTTTATTATATTTATGTTCTGGTCGATGATTAGGAATGCTCGAGCTAGTATATTTTAACATTTTACGAAAATGTTAAGTTACAGTGCAAGTGAAGTACTGACAATGTACTAGACAATGACTAACCGATTTATTTGCTAAGGACAATCCTATTAGAATGATTAAAGTTTTTCTAAAAAAACAATGACATTGCCTCTTAAAGGGACTGTCCACTAGATTTTGGCATGTATTGAAGCATGTCATTAAATGCTCTATATTGATAAATTCAAACATTTGACCTAAAAATCTGCAGTTAAAAAACAAGAATACAATTTAAAAAGGGGAAAAAAAAGTAAACCTCATCAGGGCTCGAACCAGCGACCATCGGGGTCCTGGAGTAAAAACCAATTAGACCGCTCGGCCATCCTGACAAGTATGTACGATAGCCGTATTTTATACCATATATAAGCAATCCTCGTAGTTTTACAAAATATAGCGACAATAACAGAACTTTCCAAATTATTCAATCGTTTCGCGTCAAACGACGCTTTATGATTTTGAGGTTTTCAAATCGTCAAAAGATGCATATAATGGATATTTAAGAGCATTGTAAATGGTCAGTATTACTATTTCCTCAAAAATATCATAACAAATGCGAAAATTTGCGAATATGAAACAACTTTTTTTAATTTTGTCAATTTACCAATCTGTTGGACGGCCCCTTTAAGTAACATAAATAGTGTATGGATTAAACATAAATTGAAATCGGAAATCGTATATATATTTTCTAATTATAAACAAACAATCACAATAGTAAATCCTTCTTGTAAAATAACGAACACAAAACCGGATTAATATCTTTATTTACGAGCTATATTGACAAATGTGAATACCAACAACGCATAATAAGATATGTTTGTGTCGATAAACACACAGCAGACGATGTTTATCTCTATCATTTGCATCGTAAATTGGAAAAATAAACTCTGAAGACACTCATAAAATACACACAATAGGCAGAGCGCTGATGTGACACGCAATGAAGTAGATGGTGTACGATAGAACGAATAAAAAACATGGATAAAGCGGGATGTTTTACCTTTGTTTATTTAGCGAGTGTTACACGTATTCTTGCTATATCTGGAAAAACGAGTGAAACGTGCTTAGTTTACCTGGTGAGTGTTATGAACAACCGACAAGGTAATAAAAACGCGTTTCATTTATGAAAGTCCATGTTTAGGTAAGCATTTTACTGAGACTTGATATGGTTTAAAGCAAGATGTTCACATATATAATCGTGAAATGTACACATACACTTATTATGAAATTAATATTATGCCATAATGTATTGTTTCTTTATTTGATTGTTTTTAATGAAAAGCAATCGTTAGAATATTTGATGTGTATTTTCTTATAAGTTTAGCATACATTTTCTATTTAGTTCAACCATTGCGTAAAGAATGGGAGTAACAAAGCTCATTCCGTTCAATATTATGCTTGTAAAAACTATGTGCATTTTGTACAGAACAATAAACATAAAAAACTTACCTAACATTTAAAAAATAACATCAACGGACATGAAACTTGGGAATCCAAACCGTTTCCAATATGATAGTTTATAAATTCTTAATGTCCTCATTTTGTCTCCAGATATTCAATAAAGTGTTTGTTGTTTTCGCATTGGCTGTGTTGGTATTGTCTGGTATTGGCCTTTATAATCTTACTATACAGCATATGAGGACGTAATATTGTTTCGAGTATAGTATACTTGCGCATAAATCGTATATGGCACGTACAAATAATCTCGTATCGATTATTGAACATCAAAACAGAATCCGCACAACAAAAAAATAATATGATTAAAACGACATGTTGAACGTATAAACACCTTAGACCTTACTCAAATGTGATTGGATCGTCACTTAAAAATAGGGGATGAATATTTCGTAATATTTGTTGATATATGGTTTATTTATGAATACGGACTAAAACTAAAAACACAAAACAGCTTTTAAACGCCGATATGAGAGGCGTGGTGCGCGAATGGGTATTATGCGCTATTCGGTCAGTGTAGCTCTTGACCAGCCGGCGCTTTTGAGCAGTCTGGTCAGGAGCTACCATTTTCGCTGTTAAGTCACGCCAGCTTGCGTGGTCTCATGAGCGGTCATGATGACGCATCATCAGGGCAAACGGATGCAAAGGCATATATGGGGATACCCTATTCGAAAATGTCCTAACGAAACTCTTCATAGTCATTATAGAAATGCATTCAATACTAAATGCACGTAGTGCTCGCTTTTAACATATGTTTTGTGTCACTATAGTAGGTGTAAATTTGTACAGTGCTATTCGGGGAGCTTTTTAAATAATTCGCAAATGCATTAACATTGTTAATAATACCGTATTGATGGTGTATGATGCACATGAAATGCATCAAACACGTTTTTGACTGGCAGTCAATTCAACATATTTCTGTATTACTATTAGTATTCTTTTTTATGTTGTGTTCGTCTTCAATTATGTCAAGACAATATACATTTGCTTTCTCGTAAACACACATACATTCGTTATCGATTAATCACCTTGTTATTATGAAAATTCCAAATATAGTGCAAGTTAATGTTCAAACAGCAGCGTTTTACAAACACGATATAAAACCGCTGCTACTTCTGTCCTTAGTTACCTTTGCAGTTTATACAAAACATCATTTTGCTTGCACTCGTCTCTGGCAGGTATTGAGTTTATGATCGTCGATAGAGGAACATTAATCGTCAGTTATTTCTTGCAATTAGCTCAGTGTGCAACGATTTACTATTGATCATTCAGAAGATACAGTTATGCCTTTTAAAAAAACGTAAGTTATGGTTATGGATTTTCCTAAGCAATTTTGATTCTCAAATGCTTTATCTCTATGTAAACACAATATAAGCTTGATATTACTTTTCGTTCGTGCTCCTAAATGAAGTATGACTTAAGAGCCAAAATACAATTATCAAACGTACAAATACATAAATCATTTACTACTAGGCGTCAGTAATTGGTCAGAGTGTAATTAAAATAAAGCACACTTATTTTTACTTTCCATATTCACTTGAATGCTGTTAAAAAAGTTTAAGTTAATCGAAAAACTCTAGAATTTATCACATTCTGCCTCATAATATACAATGATCATACATCCTTAAAGATTAAATAAACAATATATCAGAGACACGAGGCTCATTAAACTAAATGTGGCAATAATGTTCAAGTCAATGTATTATTATTGTTGAAATTCAAATTGGTAAATATGAAGTTATATTCATGTAAGAATTGTCCTATAATGTTTAGGTAATATTATTACTTTATTTTTAGTTTCCGTTCTATATATTTATTATCTTCGTTAATGGGTGTGTTATGGTAGAGGGTATCCCACTCTACACCGTACATAGTTTGCAAGCAATGTATGCATATAATAATTTGTTTAAAACATTTGATCATCAAGAGTTACATTATAATAACAATTATATTTTTAAGAGTCGAGGGCATCCCACTCAACAACGTACATAGTTTCGCAAGCCATATTTGCATAATATAACACATTTTAACAGTTGATCCTCAAGAGCGTTTATATCACAATACTAAACAATATTAATTTAACAAATAATTGACAATAAATAACTTTTAAACTCCCTTATCACAGCTAATGCAAAAGGGCTTATAATTGTTCTACTTGACTTTGACGTACATCATTAAAATTGTTGAGTGCATGAAGTACATGGTAATGCAAGGACAAGTATGATTTAGCAGCTGTAAGAGTGGGTCTAGTTTTGTTCAGTGTACAATTGTAAATACAAAGTGTATTCAAACAAATAATAAATTTAAAGGTCCATTTCTTTTTGCATGTCCTTGTAGAAAGGAAGGCATATTTAGACAGTGGAAAAAAATGATTACATCCGGACATATGTTCTTTTGTTTCACATGCAGGTGGACAAAATGTGCAGTAAGCTAAAGTGGCACATTCAAACTTGAATAAGAAGGAGTTTGTACCTTTTATTCTATGTACAATTCTATAGTGAAACCATTGTAAATTGTTATATCGTGTCATATGAAAAGGCATTACAAAAAATGTGTTGCCATTCATTTGTTTCAATACAATTAAATAGGTCAACCATTTATTTATACATACTGGCGAGGACACAGTTTTGTTAATGATATCATACATCGGTTGTGTTCCCTTTGTTTTTACTAAGATAGACCGTGGGTTTGTGGGAAGAAACGGTTAAACTTGGCAAAAATCATTAAAACTGCAAAAGGTTAAAAGTTCAGCATTGTGCATTAAGTCCCCAACACAATGAATGCCTTTGTCAAACCATAATTTAAAAAAAAAATACACTTTGGTTACCAATTGTTATGTCTGTGTTATAGAATAGCGAATTCTGAAGCCAACGATTTAAAATGTTCTTTTTTATTAAGTTCAACACATGAGTTCAAGGTATCTTTCCAAAATTATAATCAATGTTTTTTTTCAAATAATGTATACAGCTTATCAGTGTGCACAGGCTAATCTTATTTGCCATGCATTAAGCCCAGTTTTCCATGAAAGCAGCCAATATGTACAGATTTCAATGATAAACACTAGACTGGCCAACGTTGTCTTACAAGCTGTTAAATACTTTTGAATACATACACACTGGGAACTATAAACAGTCACATGCGGTGGTTTGAGCAGACGCTTTTAGCATATTTTTACTGCAGTTATCCACACAGGCAGTCACGGGTTACGGTTCCTAGCGTAGTTAAGCCAATACTGGATTTGCAAAATTGCCTCTACATTATTTGTGAGCTAACGCTCACAAATCAAAAACAACAACATTATATAACTATTTAAACCAGTGTATTACACTATTTCGTATAGATATAAGGTATGTTTAGTTCGGCATTAAACTGACATGCAAAAACACCATTAGCATGCTTCTAATTTATACGCTCACGTTGTTTCCTATATTTGCATTCGGTATCGTTTGTGTTAATCGAGTACGACTTAAATGAGGCTTTACCAGTATACTTAATGATTTACGTTTCAATCAGATTAAATCGCTTAAAGTACGGATATGATGTTATCATCATAATAGAGGACTAAAATATCGCCATATTAAGGTCAGTGACATGCTACTATTGATGAGCTAAAGAAGTGCGTAATCCGAGATAAAGGAGCGGTCAATATCTCGAATAGACGCATGTTGAATATAAATGTCAGTCTAATGTTATAGCAGGTTACTCGATCCGTGTGACGATTACTATCATCGTGATACGTGTTCCTGATTTAACTAGCTGTTTACATTTGCATAGATACAATCGTTTGCAAGTATAATGGAGCGACTATTATACGGACTGAAATATGTAAAATAAATGTCAAGATGAGGACCTGATCTGCACCGTGTGAATTCAAATACAAATTGGTAAATGTAAATATATCTCGGTGTTTCATTTAATGTTATACTTCGTTTACAATACTGAAGTAATCGTATGAGATAATGTTTAACAGTCACAAACATAGTGCAGCCAGTATCGTTTAATTAAATGTTTAACTACGTTTAAAACATTGGAGTCATCATATTAAATCCTTCTTTAACAGTCACTAATATAGTGAAGACAGTATCGTTGGTAAGAACAAGCTGTTCATAAACCGTTGTCATTCATATTTCAAATAAAAACGTATTAATTTACAAATATGTCTACGCACTAACTTTTCGTAAAAAGTGTATCCATAGCCAAAAACGTTAAAACCGATGTTTTTGTCAGTTTTGGAAACACCAACTCGTCGGTAGCAAAAAAGCTGTCTCAAATTACGCCATCTGCTTTATAAAATGTGTCCTGATTCAGGTCAGTGGTTAAGATAAAATTCACTTTTAAAAAACTACTCGCTGAAATCATGGGTTGGCGAGAATTTCATGATATGGATATTTGTCTCGTCTTTAAGGTAAGTTTTTAATGAATCCGGTGATTTTTTAAACCTTTTTGTAAGCTCAATAACATCGAAAAACGATTGAAAAGCTATCGAGTCCGTCCCTTTGTGTCTTGAGGGTAGATTTTAAGCACGTTCCTTGAGAGGAGATTATACCCCCGATCGTTAGGCGTACATTATATCCACTGCGCCACTGCGACATGCGATGGCATGATAGTAGATTATTCATTAAATACGATACATGTTCGACACTTAAAACGGCATGTTACTATTATAACGATATATGATACATGCAAACAGGATGGGTGTGCTATACAATTATTTGTATATGTGTATAAGGCCATTTATATAAGTTTAATATCGATTCTTAGATATGATAGCTACTAGACATTATTCATAATATAACGTATTACTATTTAGCTAATTGATAATTACCTATAAGGTTTTTACTAGTAAAGTAGTAGAAATAGTAGTAGCAGTAGTAGTTGAAGTTTAACGTTTGCATACTTATATCCGCGTTGTTTGCTATTAGATCATTAGATCAGATTAGAAACATCTACTCTCGCAATGGCATATTGAATATATCCTAGCAGCTACAGTCTCTAACTCATAGATTTACAAGTATTCGCCCCGTATTCAAGGTCGTTGCATATAATTAGGGCTGACATAATGGTCTACCATATAACTGAAATAAAACAGGTATACATTTGAAGGTTACATTTACTGTGTTAGTATAGCTATTGGGCATTAACCTTGTGAGACTCAATACAACTACGGTCGTCTGGGTTAACATAAAGCGGTGATTATGTTATGCTTGTACAAGTTGGTTAAATATTACGGAAGGATATTCGATCAATTTTTAATTGAACACCAGTTTAATAGTGGTACAAGTTGGATAAAAGTGGATTTTAAAACCAAATGTGATTATAAGGCGAGTATTGTTTAAATTGTAATATGTGTCGAGATGAATGCGTAATTTACACCGTGTGCATTAAAAATGTAACTTATTTATATACGAATGCTTTTTGATTTAATGTGCTATTTTTCGACTTTGTTCGATGAATGAAGTTTAACGAATGTCAGTTGTCGGAATAGAACATTAGTAAATGAAATCATAACAGTACACTGTCACATACTTTGTGTTATTACTATGAACAAATATCAAGTAGTGATAATTCAATGTGATCGTGATCATTCGTTTTCCGTGAGAAAAACATCATAATAACGTTATACTCATATTAAAAACTTAGAACTTAAACTGTTCATACGGGATGTACACGACAAGTTTCTTCTGGAATCAACATTGACGTAAACAACCATTGTGAAAAATGCTGCAGTGTGGTAAATTTCATTGAAAAACGATCAAACGCAGGTGTTTGATATTGAGTTCCTTGGGAAAACAGTTTCTGTTCTGTGTTTGTTTTTAGAAATTTTACATCGTTAGACTTGCATCATGGTTTGGTATAAACTTCGCACTGGATTGTTCGTTATAGCTTGTGTTATTCAGTTGCTGATTTCTGCTAAGGATATAGACTCCTGCATCGTATATTTGGTAAGTGCGTCCTTTTAATGTGTTCGTAATTATTTACTCATGAATTAAATGAAAATATTGCATTAAACAATTATATTGCTACAGTATATGTTGACCACAGACAGCATACTTACATTAGAGCCTTGCCATAAAAAACGGATCTTAATGTGTATGCTTCAAGCGTCCTTTCATATTAGCCTGTGCAGTCTGCACAGTCTAATCAGGGACGACACTTTCCGTTTATATTGTTTTTCGCTTAAAGTACATCTATTCTTAGTGAACATTCAGTTAAGCTGGAATGTTTCACCCCTGATAAGCCTGTGTGCACTGCGCAGGCTAATCTGGGACGACACTGTACACACACGCATTAAGCCCCGTTTTCCTAACGCGAGGCTCATTTGCAATACATTGTACTAACAACGATACACTATGTGTACAAGTCAGAGTACAACTTAACTCAGGTAGGTTTCTGACGAGTTGGCTAACAGTCGAGAGTTTTATTTAAGGAAATAATTGAAATCGTATCATAAGATAAATCATCTAAAATCTGTGTTTATGTTAAGTAAACGTATTTCATGTATCTACACATTCGACTCCTCTAATGACGACCATGATGGTATGTAATGCTAATTCATTTCGACGTTTACGACTGATTAATTGAAACAATGATTAAATTACAAATGAATGCATCAAAGCATCAATATCATGCCTCTGTATAAACAAAAATAATTATAATACAGTATTTAATACTGGATTCATACCAAAATCCTGGCTTGTCGAATATATTGTGCCAATTTTTACAAACAACGGAGAAAACGATAATCCACACAATTGTGGGCCTAAAACAATTTCGAGCTGCGTTGGCAATCTATATACGGCGGTTTTAAACAATAAGTTATCAGAGTTCATAGAAACTAATAATGTGTTAAACCCAAACCAAGCTGGTGTTCGAAAAAAATCATTCCACTGTCGACCATATTTTTGTTTTGTTCACCCTAGCTGAAATTTCTAGACGTAGAAATTAGAAGTTATTCTGTTGTATTTATTTCCAAAAAGCTTTTAACTCTGACTGGAGAGTGGGTCTCTTGGGGTAAGCTAATGCGATATAATATTGATGGAAACTTTCTAATAATCACACAAAATGTGAATAGTGGCATAAAACATGTATTTTTGTTAACAATAAGTATAAGTATAAATTGTTTCTCGTCGATTCTTTATTTCTCTCTTCCTGAACGACTTTAAACGTTACCTGGTGAGCATAATAATGTAAGTGTTAACATCTCAGATGAACACCTAGTTATGTATTTAAATGTAATTGTTGTACTGTATGCAGTTAATGCAGTTGTATTTTCAAACTCAGAGGAAGATTTATTTGAATTACATACGTTTGAGGATTATTGCGCATTGTGGAAATTAGACAAATATTTTGATAAAAATAAGGTAATGGCATTTTGGTGATCAATTCCGTAGAAATAGCAATATTGTAGTTAACCATTACCAGATTGAAGCTGTAGATACATTTCAATACATCGGTGTAGTTAATAAAAAAAAACGTAAATTTCGCAACAGCCTTAACGCATATTGTTGAACAAGCTAGATAGGAATTATTAAGCCTTTATAAAAAGATTAGACATTTGGACTGGTCAATTGGATGTCAGCTTATACTTTTTGATTCTACAATCTTGCCAATTTTAACATACGGGTGTGAAGTTTGGGGTTATTCAAATGTTAATGTTTAAGAAACAGTTCATACTTATTTTATGAAACAGATACTACAGGTCAAACGTAGTACCCAACATAGTATGCTTTATGGTGACCTTGGTAGATATCCAATTTGTACAGCTGTTTAAAAGAAAAATATTGGTTTTTGGTGCAGCTTAATATCAAATATATTAAACGATCAGATATGATGTATAAATGTATGTATTTTGATTATTCCCAAAACGGGAGATAATATTACGTGTCGATTTATGTAAAATATATCCTTGATGATTATTTGAAAGCTAGAGCACCACTTTTACTTTGAGACCAGTATGTCTAAAATTGGTAGAACAGTAGATTTAAATCAAACAACTGTCTCAATTATCGTATATACAAAACTGAACATAAATACTTGTATTACCTTGATGTCCTACCTCAACACCTTTTACAAACCATTGTTAATTAACAATTGTGTAACAACCAACTTCCAATTGACAAACTGTGATGGTCCAAAATAGAACGTTGTTATATACTTTGAAGTGTATCTAACCCTCGCGAAGAAGTAAGTGACGAATATCATCATCTTTTTTAAATGTACTGAATTTAACGAATTACGAAAACAAATTATACCTCAAAAATATAGTAGAAACAGTAATTGCGTAAGTTATGAACGAAAAAAATAAACACACACTACTGGATCTAGGAAAGGTCTTGAATGCAGTTCTGAACAGAATACATACGTGATCCGGCAAACAACAAGTGATTGCCTTCGTGTTGTTAATGTTTGTGTTCGCAGTATAATCGCACTAGAAATATCCGAATATGTTCATATACTTTTGTATGTAAGTATGTGTATATTATAATTATGCACGCACATCAACACAATTATCTATACCCGCAACCTGTACTGTATCTGTATCTGTGTTAGTATACCTCAAATCGCATTTGCAAATGTGCTACTTGTAATTATAAACTAGTTAACTGGACTCCCTTACGAATAGTTTGAAACCTTAGGCTCGGGCAAGATCATTCCAGAGAAACTCAATTTGTAAAATTATAGATATGTGGGCATCAGATGTAATGGTAGTACTTAATTCGTATCCCAGTTGTTTGAAAATTGTTATAGACTATTAATATATTATTTTGTTCAGTTAACATCCCTATACCAAACTTAATAATCACATAATTGTTTATTAATCAGTATTGCTTACCCGCGATACACTGTTGTAAAGCCGTTATTGTCTTTATACAATTGAATACATATGTAAATTATTGAACTAATTTGGCATGTTGAGAAGGAGCATATTGTTGTGTAAATACTTGCATGACAATAAAAAAATTGAAAGACGATCTTAGTTCAGTTTTATGTCTATCGATACAGTATGAGCAATTGCAGTTTGCAGTATGTGTTAGATATTATTATTCGATAGGAATTTGAAATGATGTAGATTATTGCTTGAGCAAAGTCTTCGATTGGAACAAGCAACATGTTATTGCCATGTTTACTTACACGATGGGTTTGGTGTAATTATACATTGTTACCATTCAAATAATTAGTATTGTCTACCTGTTTAAGTTGTCTAAAAGTTATCTGACCGCATTCTTTTTTACAATATCAGTCATTGACAAGTGGTGCAATCTTAATTGAGCGTACACGTGTTGTGAAACTTAGTTATGTTGTAATATTAAAACATGATATCGTTCAAATGCATTTTCGTTTTCTCGGGACAATTGTGGGTATATCCAAAAACAAAACATCGGCTGACAACGTCGGAAATATCTGAGGAGACAATGTACACTATTGTCTGATTATTCACAATCAGTGCATACATTATAAAGATTGCATAAATTTAAAACCAAACAAACAGCATTTGATGTATAGTCACGTTATCAATACGACTATGTTATGAGCCCCGTTGTGCGAAAATGGGTATTATGGTATATGCGGCCAGTGTAACTCCCAACCAGGATATGCATTCGCGCAGTCTGATAAGAAGCTACCCTGTCCGCACATAGTCACGCTCGGATTGGTGGTGTTATCTGAGTTTAATGATCAAGGGGCATTTCTGTAAAATAAACTATTTGTATTTGTCCTTAAGCCGCTCTTCGCACGACGCGGCCCGTATATAAAATTCTCAAGACATACTCTTCATAATTACTGATACAAATAAGAAAGCATAATTATCTCAAAATGTGTTCGCTAGATGGGCCTGTCTAATAACCGGTCTTAAGATGGACCCAATTAATACGTTTTGGATTTCTAGTTCATATAATTATTTATTCACTGTGAAAGCACATTATAGCAATAATTAATCATCATCATCATCATCATCATCATCGTCGTCGTCGTCGTCGTTGTCGTCGTCATCGTTGTCGTCGTCGTCGTCGTCGTCATCGTCATCGTCATCGTAATCGTCATCATCATCAATATCTTGACCGGTTTCACCGTTAGGGGGTAATTAGGGACGAAGCTACAGAAATCCTCCTCCAGTCAGGTATGTTGTTTGCTGCTGAGAGTAATTTATACATGGGAAGGGATGTCCACTCTTTTACATTGTCCATCCAGTTGTGTCTATGATTGTCTCGACGTCGATCTCCCTGGGAAACAGTCTTGAACAGAGAGTCGTGCCTGCTGACGTGTCCAAACCAATACAGCTTCCGTCGCTTGCCGGTTGCCAGTGGGGTCTCTTGTAGACCAACACGTATTGCAGTCATGTTACGGACGTACTCGTTGGTCTTGTGCTCCGTGTAGGAGATGCGGATCAGTTTTCAGATACATTTATGCTCGAATGCCTGTATCCTGCGTTATGTGTCCGCTTGAAGCGTCCAGGTCTCGCAGCCGTAGTGTAGGAAGGAGACTGCGAGGGACTTGTAGAGTCTGAACTTGGGGAAGCTGACGGAACTGCTTGTACACAACATGCTCAGTCTGGCCATCGCTGCGATCGCCATGGTAATCCTTATTTGGACCTCAGCGGTACTGGTACCATCCATCATTGGACATTGAGGCCAAGTTCTTGCAGTTGGTCACTTCTTCTAGCTTTTCGCCGTGTATGGTGATGGCTGCACTGGTGTTGGTCCTGTTGTTCACCATGATCTTAGACTGGTCCGTGCTGACCTCCATCCCGTATGCTCCTGCTCTTTCATAGAATGTGTTGAAGTTCACTGCTGGTGCCACCCGTGAGGTCAATGTCGTCAGCGAATCTCAAGTTGGAGATGGGTCTTCCACCGATAGAGATATAGAGGTGTGGTGATCATGGAGATTCTCGTTCATTATCTCCTCAATGAAAAGGTTGAACAGGACGGGAATAAGCAGATATCCCAGATGGCCTAAAGAAGTTCCCCTGCTGTAGTACTGCGCTGCTGGCGTTTTTGTAGAGTTGTTAAATAACTTCACGAGCCCTTTGTCAATGTTATATCCTCTCATAACAGTTCATAGGCCATCATGCCACACGCGGTCGAAAGCTTTCTTAAAGTCAATAATGGTTGTGGAAGAGTTCACGTTTGTGTTGCAGGTGTATCTTAATGGTGATTCCGCAGTTGAAGATCTGTTCTACTGTACTCCGACCAGCTCTTCATTCAGCCTGTTCTTGGGCCAGGAATTTCTCGGCCTTACTTTTCGATGATGCTTAGCATGACTTTGCTGGGATGACTTATGAGGCTTATGGTGCGGTCATTCTCGCAATGCTTGAGATAGCCCTTTTTCGGTAGGGGTATGACCAATGACTGGGTCCACTCCTTGAGCCTTTTTTACTCCTACCAGATCTTCTGTACAATAACACAGAGACATAATTAAGTTAACAATTGGTTTGACTGACCGATTCATGTGTCAATAATCGGCCCGTTTGGAAGATTTGTGGTTTCGGAAAATATCAGGTTCTAAAATAAAGTATGAAATTAAAATTTAAGTAAAGTAAAGTATGTTTGGATAAAAATACAAATGTGAATCGGACATCTTATAAAATTTTCTAACTTATAAATAAACAATACTAATTAAACCACCTTAATGTTAAAGAACGGACATTTCTTACACACACCTTAATGCCCAAGTTCTCAAGAGAAATGTGGGAACTGATATAATTAACGAACGAGTATCCTCAAAGAGGAAGTCAATATTTAAATATATAGATGTTATCTGAATTTACAAGCTATATTGATCATTGCGAAAGTC
>VMBQ01001282.1:0-52267 GCA_007657795.1 Dreissena rostriformis | reverse complement strand
GTTATTCGACAACAA
This sequence comes from Dreissena rostriformis, assembly GCA_007657795.1. Classification (NCBI taxonomy): domain Eukaryota; kingdom Metazoa; phylum Mollusca; class Bivalvia; order Myida; family Dreissenidae; genus Dreissena; species Dreissena rostriformis. The sequence continues at coordinate 52,252 of VMBQ01001282.1, read as the reverse complement.
ACTATAACGTAAACGAATTATATCCATTCTAACACGGTTTTTACCAAAGATTTATACAATGTATCTTTTTTTTCTTGTGTACTATTTTATGTGAAGTTCCGCTCATAAAAATGACTTTCGGCTGTTCTGTCGATCAGATCTCCGCCCTCAATAACAGCCAAACTGGATGGAAAAAAACGTATCATTTCTCCCGTTTGCTAAATAAGAACAACAACAACTTGTGTAAACTTACATGTTAACATTGTACACTTTTAGTTAACACAGGTGTGTTACAGCTACAACTATAACAACACTGTATATGTTACAATTATTACGCTGGTGGAAAATGTATCGGCATGTTTTGTTTAGTTACAGCGCGTGCTTTCGGTGTATAAGCTCCGCCCATAATTATTGCAGAATAACCCATGGACAATTTTCTTCTTTGTTTCTATGAAATTTGGCGCGTGCCGTGTTAGAATATTAAATCCGACATCGACATGCTTGTTGTTCTTTTGTCGAAACATCTACTTTCGCAATGGCATATTGAATATATCCTAGCAGCTACAGTCTCTGGCTCATAGATTTACAAGTATTTGCTCCGTATTCTAGGTCGTTGCATATAATTAGGGCTGACATAATGGTCCGCCATAGAACTGAAATCAAACAGGTATACATTTGAAGGTTACATTTACTGTGTTAGTATAGCTATTGGGCATTAACCTTGGGAGAATTAATTCAACTACGGTCGTCTGGGTTAACATAAAGCGGTGATTATGTTATGCTTGTACAAGTTGGTTAAATATTACGGAAGGATATTCGATCAATTTATAATTGAACACCAGTTTAATAGTGGTACAAGATTGGATAAAAATGGATTTAAAAAATAAATGCGATTATGAGGCGAGTATTGTTTAAATTGTAATATGTGTCGAGATGAATGTCTTATTTACATCGTGTGCATTCAAGTTGTAACTTATTTATATACATATGCTTTTTGATTTAATGTGTTTTTTTTTCGACTTTGTTCGATCAATGAAGTTGAACGAATGTCAGTTGTCGGAATAGAATATTAGTAAATGAAATCATAACCGTACACTGTCAACATACTTTGTGTTATTACTATGAACACTTATCAAGAAGTGATAATTCAATGTGATCGTGATCATTCGTTTTGCGTGAGAAAAACATCATACTAACGTTATACTTATATTACAAACTTAGAACTTAAACTGTTCATGCGGGATGTACACGACAAGTTTCTTCTGGAATCAACATTGACGTACACAACCATTGTGAACAATGCTGCAGCGTAAGTAAATTTCATTGAAAAACGATCTAACGCAGGTGTTTGATATTGCGTTCCTTGGGAAACAGTTACTGTTCTGTGTTTGTTTTGAGACATTTTACATCGCTAGACTTGCATCATGGTTTGGTATAAACTTCGCACTGGATTGTTCGTAATAGCTTGCGTTATTCAGTTGCTGATTTCTACTAAGGATATAGACTCCTGCATCGTATATTTGGTAAGTGTGTCTTTTTAAAGTGTTCCTTATTATTTACTCATGAATAAAATAACAATATTGCATAAAACAATTATATTGCTACAGTATATGTTGACCACAGACAGCAAACTTACATTTGAGCCTCGCCCTGAAAAACGGATCTTAATGTGTATGTGTCAAGCGTCGTTCCATATAAGCCTGTGCAGTCCGCACAGTCTGATCAGGGACGACACTTTTCTGTTTTTATTGTTTTTCGGTAAAAGTTAATATATTCTTATTGAACATTCAGTAAAGCTGGAATGTTTCGCCCCTTATAAGCCTGTGTGCACTGCGCAGGCTAATCTGGGACGACACTGTACACACATGCATTATGCCCCGTTTTCCTAACGCGAGGCTCATTTGCAATACATTGTACTAACAACGATACACTATGTGTACAAGACAGAGTACAACTTAACTCAGGTAGGTTTCTGACGAGTTGGCTAACAGTCGAGAGTTTTATTAAAGGAAATAATTGAAATCTTATAATAAGATAAATCATCTAAAATCTTTGTGTATGTGAAGTACACGTATTTCATGTACATACATGATATCGTATACTCTATTCTGAACCACTATAAGCGAAGTGTACTCGTGAATAATGCAAAGCGCATGTTTTCTTAATCCATGTTAAATTATGCGTGTGTTCAACATCATATATCAAGTAATTATTTAGGTATTATCTACACATTCGACTCCTCTAATGACGACCATGATGGTATGTAATGCTAATTCATGTCGACGTTTACGATTGATTAATTAAAACAAGGATAAAATTAGAAATGAATGCCTCAAAGCATGAGTTTCGTGCCTCTGTATAAACAAAAATAATAATCATACAGTATTTAATACTGGATTCATACCAGAATCCTGGTTTGTCGAATGAATTGTGCCAATTTTTAAAAACAAAGGAGAAAAAGATAATTCACCCATTTGTGGGCCTAAAACAATATCGAGCTGCGTTGGCAATCTATATACGGCGGTTTTAAACAATAAGTTATCAGAGTTCATAGAAACTAATAATGTGTTAAACCCAAACCAAGCTGGTGTTCGAAAAAAAAATCATTCCACTGTCGACCATATTTTTGTTTTGTACACCCTAGCTGACATTTGTAGACGTAGAAATAAGAAGTTATTCTGTTGTATTGATTTCCAAAAAGCTTTTAACTCTGACTGGAGAGTGGGCCTCTTGGGGTTAGCTTATGCGATATAATATTGATGGAAACTTTCTAATATTCATACAAAATATGAATAGTGGCATAAAATCATGTATTTTTGTTAACAATAAGTATAAATTGTTTCTCGTCGATTCTTTATTTCTCTCTTCTTGAACGCCTTTAAACGTTACCTGGTGAGCATAATAATGTTAGTGTTAACATCTCAGATGACCACCTAGTTATGTATTTAAATGTAGTTGTTATACTGTATGCAGTTAATGCAGTTGTATTTTCAAACTCAGAGGAAGATCTATTTGAATTACAGACGTTTGAGGATTATTGCGCATTGTGGAAATTAGACAAATATTTTGATAAAAAAAATGTAATGGCATTTTGGTGATCAATTCCGTAGAAATAGTAATATTGTAGTTAACCATTACCAGATTGAAGCTGTAGATACATTTCAATACATCGGTGTAGTTAATAAAAAAAAAACGTAAATTTCGCAACAGCTTAAACGCATATTGTTGAACAAGCTAGATAGGAATTATTAAGCCTTTATAAAAAGATTAGACATTTGGACTGGTCAATTGGATGTCAACTAGAACTTTTTGATTCTGCAATCTTGCCAATTTTAACATACGGGTGTGACGTTTGGAGTTATTCAAATGTTAATGTTTAAGAAACAGTTCATACTTATTTTATGAAACAGATACTACAGGTCAAACGTAGTACCCCACATAGTATGCTTTATGGTGACATTGATTGATATCCAATCTGTACAGCTGTTTAAAAGAAAATTATTGGTTTTTGGTGCAGCTTAATATCCAATATATTAAACGATCATATATGAAGTATAACTGTATGTATTTTGATTATTCCCAAACCGAGAGAGAATATTACGTGTTGATTCATGTAAAATATATCCTTGATGATTATTTGAAAGCTAGAGCACCACTTTTACTTTATATATAAGCATGCCTTAAAGACCAGTATGTCTAAAATTGGTAGAACAGTAGCTTTAAATCAAATAACTGTTTCAATTATCGTAGCTACAAAACTGATCATAAATACTTGTATTACCTTGATGTCCTACCTCCACACCTTTTACAAACCATTGTCAATTAAAAAAAGTGTAACAACCAACTTCCAATTGAAAAACTTTGATGGTCCAAAATAGAACGTTGTTACATACTTTGAAGTGTATCTAACCCTCGCGAAGAAGTAAGTGACGAATATCATCATCTTTTTAAATGAACTGAATTTAACGAATTACGAAAACAAATTATACCTGAAAAATATAGTAGAAACAGTAATTGCGTAAGTTATGAACAAAAAAATAAACACACACTACTGGATCTAGGAAAGGTCTTGAATGCAGTTCTGAACGGAATACATAAGTCATCCGGCACACAACAAGTGATTGCCTACATGTTGTTAATATTTGTGTTCGCAGTATGATCGCACTAGAAACATCTTAATATGTTCTTATGCTTTTGTATGTATATATGATAAATATGCACACACATCAAAACAATTGTGTATACTCGCAACCTGTCATGTATCTGTATTTGTATAAGTATACCTAATAGCGCATTTGGAAATGTGCTGATTGTAATAATTTACTGGTAAACTGGACTCCCTTTCGAAGAGTTTGAAACCTTATGGTCGGGCTAGAGTAAAAACTCAATTTGCAAAATAAGATATGTGAGCATCAGATGTAATGATAGCTATTGAGTTGTATCCCAGCTGGTTGAAAATTGTTATTGACTATTAAAATAGTATTATGTTCCGTTAATATGCCTATACCAAACTTAATATTCACATAATTGTTTATTAATCGGTATTGCTTACTCGCGATAAACCGTTGTAAAGCATTTATTGTCTTTATACAATTGAAGAAATATGTAAATTATTGAACTAGTTTAGCATTTTGAGAAGCAGCATAATGCTGTGTACATTCTTGCATGAAAATAAATGTATTTTACAGACGGTCTTCGTTCAGATTTATGTCTATCGATACAGTATGATCAATAACAATTTGCAGTATTTGTTAGATATTATTATTCGATTGGAATTTGAAATTATGTAGATAATTGCTTTAGCAAAGTCTTCAAATAAAACAGGCAACATTTACTTTACGTTGAAATTGATGGTATAATACTTTATCACCATTCACATAATTAGTACAGTGTCCCTGTACTGGTCGTTCATTAAATGAGCGTTTTCTTTTTTATCATAACAGTCATTGTTAAATTTTGAAATATAAATTGAACGTACAAGTTTTGAAAAACTAAGTTATGATTAATAAACAAACATGATTTCTTGCAAATGCATTTCCGTGTTCTCGTGACAAGTGTGAATATATCCGAAAATATAACATCGACTGAAAAAGTAGGAAAAATCTGAAGCGTTCATGTACACGAGTGTCTGATTATTCACACTTAGTACATGCATCAGAAAGATGGTATATATTTAAACCAAAGAAACCGACTTTGATGTTTAGTCCTGTAATCAATTCGACTATTATATGAGCTCCGCCATGCGAACATGGGTAAACACCATATGCAGCCAGCGTAGCTCCAGATCCGCTTATGTATCGCGCAGTCTAGTAAGAAGCTTCCCTATCCGCAATAAAGTCAAGCAAGGATTCGTGGTCTCATTTGAGTTTACTGATCAGGGATATGTCTGCAGATATATTGTTTTGATATGTCCTATAGCCGATTTGCGCACGATACGGTCCATATATTCAATTCTCAAGACATAATCTTTGAAATCACTGATATAAACCACGACACGCCATTCGCTAAAAAAATGTTTTCGCAATGTAATCATATATGGTGTTGCTTTGTGATTATACATAAGTTTTTCGCTTGCATTGTAGCTTTCGTCAAATACTTATATAGACTGCCTCGAGCATTCTTAATCAATCGACAAGCACATACATATGCATAGTATTAAAGTATTGTAAAGGAGTAGAGTGTAGGTATATTTCCAACTACGAAGAACATAATATACAAGACTCTCTTTCGATTCATAATGTGTGTTCAAGCCTGATAGATCTATTGTCTGTATATAACACAAATACAGGGAAAACATTAACTTATACTTTGACTGACCGATTCTTTTACCAAGAACCATCCTGTTAGAAAGATTTATGGTGTCTGAAAATGTACGGTTCTAAAATAAAGTATAAGGTTAAGATTTAAGTAAAATAAAGTGAGTATGGATAAAACATAATTTGGAATTAGAAATTGTATATATATTCTCTAATATTAGACAAACAATAATGACAGTAAATCCTCCTTGCATAATAACGATCATGTCTAGCATTACACAAATCACCGGATTATCAGGAGAAATTGTGGAAGTTGCATTAATAATGAAGTAGTATTTTCAAAGAGGAAGTAAATATAAAAATATATAGATGTCATCTGAATTTAAGAGCTATATAGATGAATGAGAAGACCAATAACGCATATTAAGGTATGTTGGTGTCGACAAATACACAGCAGACGATGCTTAATCTCTATCATTTGCATCGTGAATTGGACAAATAAATTCTGAAGGCAATCGGCAAATAGGTAGAGTGAATGCTGTGGCACACACCGAAGTTCATAGTGTTTTTAAACTTAATTCTGTAACTGGTGATTTGCTTTGGAAGTTAACTAAGTTAATAGTGTAAGGCAGAACGAAACCAGAACATGGAGAAAGCGGCATTGTTTACCATTCTTTGTTTTGAGAGTGTTCTTACTATATCTGGAAAAAACGAGTGAAACGTGCTTAATTTACCTTGTGAGTGTGTGTGCTTCCTGCTGATTTCCCTTGATACAATAACATTATAAATGATTTGACAAGTTCCGTTAGAATATTCAAATTGACTTCTTACAAACCAAAACTCAATATTTGGTTTTTAAGACAATAAGGAATAACATATCCACCCTACATAATGCTAAAATGATATAATGATGTCATGTATAGATCGGCATTTTACTGTTATATGATATGGTTTTATGTAATATGTTAACATACATTATCGTAGATTTTTAACACATACACTTATAATGAAAATACGATTGCCATAATGCATGTTTGTATTTGTTTTTTACTAATGAACATATATCAGTGATCTATCTGATGTGCGTTTTCTTATATGTGTAGCATTCCATTTTCTGTATTTGTCTATATTTGTATTGAGAATAGGAGTGTCACAGCTCAATCCACCCAGTGTGAAAACATTTTAATCTACAGAACAATAAATAAAAATAAAAATTATAAAACATTTAAACAATAACATCAACGAAAATGAAACGTGGACATCGAACTCATTTCCATATTATATTCAATTATAAGGTTCTGTCCTCATTTTATCTCTCGATAATCAATTAACGCCTTTGCATCTTCACACTGTGCTTATTCAATCAACAGTATCTCAGGGAATTCCAATCGGGATGTTAAGTTGGTATTGTCTTCTATTGGTGTTTATGATCTTTCTATACAGCATATGATAACGTAATATTGCTTTGAGTATAGTCTGTTTTTAGGATAAAGGGTATGGGGAACTTACACATGATCTAGTATTAATTATTTTATAAGACCATTAAAATGTATCTTATAAAGAAAGTGACCACATATGCAGGCAACCTATATTTCGAAACAAATTGTTCTTTGTGGCAAAATATGCAATAAGAGATGCTACCTGTTACGTCAGGGTTACCATAAGAGCACATTTAGCCCTTAGTCTAATAATTGGTTGGTGAAATTTAATCTTGTAAATAATTGCCCATCAATATTTATTTAGCCAGTCATGCGTTCTATTTCAGTAGTAAATATAAGAACATGAGTAGTACAATCGATTAAATTCAAATACTTGGACAAACAACACTTGACAAATAAATCCGAGGTGATATCTCTCTGGTCTGGTAAAGAAATGACGAAGTCATCACAATCCGTGGCCTACATTTCTTGATTTAACAGTTCTTAATATATTATGCCTATAACATGTGAATTAGTTAAGTGTGTTTACTTTGATGCTATTTATCATAGTTAACGACATTTTTTATTATATGTAATCGATATTTTTCTATTCGATCAGGTTGAATTATAGAAAATAACAACATTGAATTGCAATACATAAATTCCTACTGTATTTTGTTGAAGACGGTGGTTTTAATTGAATGATGATGGCCCTTTTTAATGTGTTTTTTTATGGTAATCAAAACCGTTGAGTTTCTTTTGTAATTGAAATGGTTTTACTTGACGACTTATCAATTAAGCTATATGCGTTAACTGTTTAAAACAAGATAGATGATTTTAAAAGTAATGGTTGGCTACACATTCCACACAATAAGCAATGGATTATATATTAAACTAATAAAAGGTAAACACACCGTAGACGATGTTGAAGACAATCGGAAAATATACGCAGTCAATAGGTAGAGAGAATACTATGGCACACACTGAAGTACAAAGTGTGTTTAAACTTTATTATGTAACAGTTAATATGCTATGGAAGTTAACTCAGTAAATAGTGTATGACAGAATGAAACCAGAACATGGAGAAAGCGGCATTGTTTACCATTCTTTATTTAGCGAGTATTATTCTTGCTATATCTGGAAATACGAGTGCAACGTGCTTAGTTTACATGGTGAGTGTGTGAGCTTTCTTGCTGATTTATCTTACTACTATAACCTGTTTTTGAAAAATCCCTTTATAATTATCAAATTGACTTCTTACGACCAAAATTCGATATACGTTTTTTTTAACACAACAAGGAATACCATATCAATCCATCATAATATAAGTATAGAGTCTCGTTTTGTAGAAGGATATCAATATCAACTCGTGTGTATTTTGTGCTCGTTTACTTTGCCAACTATGAAACAATGTTGTTCTTTATGAACTACTAACATGGTAATACAAAAAGGTTGCATTTGGCAGATGTAATGTATAGATCAGCAATTAAATGAGACATAATATGCTTCAGTGTTACATGTTCACATACATTCTTGTAAAAATTAGCACATATACTTATCATGAAATTATAATTATATCATTATGTATTGATTCTGTATTTGCTTGTTGTTGTTTTTTAAATAAAAATCAATCTTTGATATATTTGATGTGCCTTTTATAATAAGTTTAGCATTCATTTTATATTGCGTTCAACCATTCCGATGATAATAGGAGTAACGAACCTCATTCCATTCGATATAATGTTTCTCAAAAAATGTGCATCTCTACAGTACAATAAACATTAATAAAACTTACTAAACATTGAAACAACATTAACGAACATGAAACGTGGAACTAAAAACTGTTTCTAATATGAAATTTGTTTAATTCTGTATGTCCTCATTTTATCTCCAGATATTCAATAACGCGTTTGTTTTTTTTTCGAACTGTGCTGTGTTGGTATTGTCATCTATTGGTCTTTATAATCTTGCTATACAGCATATGAGGACGTAATATTGTTTTGAGTATAGTCTGTTTTGCGCATTAATGGTATATGCCACTTCCAAGTAAGCTAGCATATATTATTGTTCATCACAACCGAAAATACGTACACCAATTATTATATGATTAACACGATATGTTGAACGTATAAACACCTTTTACTTTACACAATTGTTACTGGATTGCCATTTAAACATATGGGATATATATTTTGTAATATGTGTTAATTTATTTTTATCTATGAAAACAGACTATAACATAAAACACAAAGACCTTTTCAAAGCCGATATGAGACGCGTCGTGCGAAAATGGGTATTCTGCCATTTGTGGTTAGTGTAACTCTTGACCAGTCTAGGCTATTGAGCAGTTAGCTTTTATATATAATTTGCAAATGCATTTACATACATTAAAATATGACGATATATATATATGGTTCACATAAAATGCATCGAAAATATGTATGACTGGCAGTCATTAAAGCACATTTCTGTATACGTATTACTATTACCATTCTTTTTAATGTTTGTCTTCAGGTTGGTTAAGACGATAGACATTTGCTTTCTCGTTAACAAACATACTTTCGATATGTATTATTATACCTCTATATGTTTACAATGTTAATTATATTTCATGCTAATGTTCAAACAGCAGCGTTTTATAAACTTGATATTACACCGCTGTTACTTTCTGCCCTTAGTACCTTTGCATTTTTGAACACACATCTTTTGATTGCAATCGTCTGTGGTAGGTATGGAGTTCATGATCGTTGATAGCGGAACATAAATCACTTGTTGTTTCTTTAAATAACCTCAGTTTGCAACGATTTACTTTTGATCATTCGAAAAATACAGTTATGCCCTTAAAAATAACGAAAGTTATGGATATAGATTTTTCTGAGCAATTTCGATTCTCAACTGCTTTATCTCTCTATGTTGATTTTAACAAAATATAAGTTATATATTCTTTGTGTGCATGCTCCTGTACGAAATTTGAATTAAGATCCAACATGCAATTATCCTACGTAAAATACATTACTCGTTTTCGATTTGGCGTTAGTCATTGGTCAGTTTGTAATGACAATTGTTGAAGCTAATTTGAGATACTCAATAATTTATCACGTTTCGCTCCTTTATATACGATTCTCATATATACTAAAAAGATAAAAACAAGATAGTACTGATACACAGCGCATTATGTTTGCAATTAATTTATAGTCAATTTAGAGTTTATGATTACATTTACATTTGTGAACACCAAGTCATTTTTACCAGTAATATTATTACCGTTATTAAGCATCGTCTGGCGTGGCTGTATTTAAAATGCTATTGCATTTATTTGGTTGCGTATTAGGTCAATGAATCCCCACATTTGCAGTCATGAGCATTTTGTAAGTTTATTTCAATTAAAGAGTGTCTATATGTCTGGATATCGTTGTAAATCACTACAAACTTACAAGTAAATACATGCTTATATTACAACTACAACCCATATTTTATACAAATATAAAATTTAATTTAGTAGTACTAAATATTATATGAAATGTTTTACTATTAAATGATTACTATTCATTAACATCGTGTTTAAAAAAAACACTTTCACTTGCTGATGATGGACACACATTGTCCTACGTATATTTAGGCCGATTTAGCTCGCAACTTGCACATTGACATATTGTTCTACTTGTAGAACGCCGAGGGAGACACGAAGCACGTTCCGATGGAAATAACAAATGGAACAGGTAATGCTGAGTGCCTCTGTGTTTCCTTTACTGCGATTTCTTCCTGAAAATGCTGAAATGTATACACAGTTTTTAATCAGAGAATAGATGTAATTGATACTTGTTTGTTTTGTTTATCTTGCCTCATAAGGTTTACATTTACGTTGCTCTGCTTTCCAAATATTTCTACTACCGTAAAATTTGAACAACACTGCTAATGTATTGTATACTTACATGTGTTGCGAATAGGTTTGGGTCAATGGTCAAGGATTGAGGCTTCTTAAAACCTTTTTGACCCCCCTATCATTTTCCTTGACCGTGCCATAGTGGTGACCCCAATTTATTAATTTGTATATATGTTCTGTGTAATTATGTGCCATGTCTAGTACATGTGTTATGTATAAAACAGTTACATACCACGGGCTATAGTACAGTTTATTTTCTGTTGATGAAACTGAAACATATCTTTCGCATTGCTTTTAATTAAGTAAGACTAAGAAAGACTATACAAATGAAAATAATGTATCACTTGCACGCAGTAAGGATGTTGCGCGTTAATTAAGTGCTTTTTTTAAAGACTAACAGATTATTAACATTTAAGAATAAAATTGAAACTATTTTATTGAAATGTTTTAGTTCCAATAAGCGTCATTTTGCGCTATGTACATGTTTGGCAGTGAGTAAGAAGAGACAGATACGCTTGGCTGTGTAATAAATCCATTTGGATTATGCATTTGAAAGTATGTAACACTCGATGTTTTATAACCGATAAAATACAAACAATTGAAACTTAGGTAGTGTGTTTTTTTTTATTTTCCGGAGATTTGTCAACAAGCGCCGACTTCAGCCCTCTTACTCATGCACCATGCACACAGGCGTCCAAAGTACATCTCATCATACTTCCCGGTGATATAAGTGGTAAGCACAATCCATGAATAGTACATACAGTTCCTATAAAATATAATGTGGAACAATATTGACGGACCCATAACCTGATAGGACACAATTTTATATATGTTATTTGTAAGGAAACATTAATACTTTGTTAAAATACTCGTTTAGGAGGATGAGATATAAGTAAGTAAAGAAAGGATGTTATTTAGTATGTATGCGCACGCGGTAAAGGGTCTGCCTTGGCACCCGGTGGTCCCTGATTCAAGTCCCTTTTCAGTTATCTGCATATGTATGTATTGTCAGTTGGTAACACTGGATTATTTTCAAGGTCCCTGTATATTAAATTATACTTAAAGAACAATAGTAATGGAAGGCTGACATACCGCTAAAAAGACAAAATGTCAAACTAATTATTAAATGAAGTCAACGCTTTTTCGTGTTTGATATTAACTATTTAAAATTATACGAGAATGTCCAACAAATCATATCTAATGCAACTTTGACGTTGAAACAAGTGTTTAAGCCAAATAGAAGTAACTAAGCCAAAACATATCATAAAACACGTATTTCAACTTTCCTTTTTAGCAGATACATAGATCTTGAACATGTTCACATAAATTGGAGATCTTCTTTTAATCAATAAATGCCAAATATTTAATTGCATAAGCCTCTTGTTTCAATGTAATATGCGCATTGTGTACATGTATTCCTGCATTACTGAAACGCAGGCCTTAATCGATGTTAGCAAGTCAGTGTTGTCAGTATGTTTCATTTAATCCAACTTAACGAAGACATTGATTTGTGTTTGATCTAGACAAAACCAACCCAGCTGCACGCTTGAATCGAGAACGAGTTTCCCAAAGTTAATTAATGACTGCGTGTGGAATAATTACAGAGCAAAACAGATGCCAAACTATAAAGCTTCCCATCGTCTCCTGAGAAAAACATGTGCTAGTTTCATAGCACTAGTCTGTTTTGATTATATATGTTATATACGTTTCTGACTGGATAACTTGTTTAATTAAATGATAAATTAGTTTTTGTTTTAACTTTTTATGAAGAAAAGATGTAATCGCCCTTAAATGCATATACTTAATTTAACTACATACATACTTGTATTTGATTTTTTTGGCATAAGCTTCCATTTGGATCCTTCTGTTCCTCTTGATGATTTACATAAAGGTTTCTTTAATATACATTTTATTGCATATTTAAGGCACACAATTTCTTCGACATGCCTGAATTTGTGTGCAAGCAAACATGAACAGGTTTCGTACACGATTGCAACATATATATAAATGGAACACTTCTTTTAACAAAAAATATTAAACTTAAATTAACATAAACAATATTTAAGTGAATATGTGAAGATAGCTTTGTTATCAAATTTTATCTAAGCTAAATATTGTATGGATTTTATTTGTGTTTATCAGCATAACATAATGACCGATTGTTATGAATATTGGAATTGGTATTTAGACAATACGACCAGCATGATGTATAGATACAGATCACAAATGGCGCACGTGTTTTACTCTCTCCATCATATTGGCATCTCACGCAAACTTCAAATTACATTCTGGATTTATGCAAAGAGGTTAACAACTGAGTTGATTCGGAGAACACAGCGGTCGTTAAGTTTCGTAAATCGTTCAGATCTTGGCACTATCTAGGAAATAAATTGTCTTGTTGTAATGAAGCGTTTAATGATACTCACTCTACCTGACATGAACAGTTTTAAATAACGGCAATTTCTCACATAATGGGTAGAAAGCGTCCGCATGCATATTCAGGTTGTACAAGACGGTCCAGGGCAGTCACGTTTACTCTTATATGAAGTGCATTTGAAATAAATGATATGCATAGGAACACGGTTTATAAACCCATCAACGTAACTTGTCCTCGCATAGTATTATTTGCATTATTTTGAATATATGGTTCATGTTTGCCTTGATGAAGATGTAATCATATGTCATCTTCCTCATGAAATGCATTTATTTTTAGAACTTCAGTTTACTTTTATATTAAAACTTGTTTAACTATTATCGACTGCTAAATAAAACAAGGCTACGTTTCAGCAATGGTTCAAGTCTGAAAATATTGTAACGTGAAAACATTTGCTTCTCATAATTACTTTACCTATTAACAGGACAAGACTGTGTTAAATTAAGGTACTTTATTATTTGGGCCATATTATTTAACTTTTTGTTGAGATAATAACTGATTGGATTAGATTCACCACTGACCTAATATGATAGTAAATACGGTCTCCGCATGACTCGGCTGAGCCAATAAAAAACGATTATCGTGAATGGGGTAGATAGCCACCATGAAATATTTATACACCAAACCTTCTTAAAAATGTACTTTACTTTCTAGGCCTCTCTGAGACTCCGAGAAGGCTTCAGATCATCTCTTCGTTCCGGAATGCAACGCTGCTAATGTCATATTTCCGGTCCGTAGACATATCAGCATTTCAAAACTTCCGTCAAATCGTAAGTTGTCTTTGTAGTTGTGTAAGGTAATTATTTAATAACAATGATATTTTTTTCAATGGATATGCATATCAAATATATGTCGCAATGCATACTTTATTTATTAAATTTAATAGTCTTTATAATTATGTTTCGCTCGCACTAAAAAATGTGCGTTGCAGTAAATGTTTAAATGAAATATTACTTTTTACAGTGGTCATTTTTTATATATATTTCTATCTTATTTAATTTGCAGGTTTGCTCTATTTTTTATAGAACTGCTGGTTTGGGATTCCAGTTTCAGACCATGTGATTATTCATGTTGTTGTCAAGTTTATGGGAAAAGACGAGCGCGAACTTAACGTTAAAGGAAACAAACGTACAATACCGTCGTCAGGTAACGAATATCAAATTAACACCTTAGCATTGTCTATACATATAACCAATTTGCGATAAATTTCAAACATTAATTGGGCTTGTTTACATATTTTCATAGTTTCGTATTTTTGAACATAAGCTTCACAAGCTTGTACTAACAAACCTATAATATTTGGAATATTTAAATCATACTTGTCTTGTCAGAAACACAATAAAAAATAGTGTGCCTGCGTCAGGATTCAAACTCGTGTGCTTTATAAACAAACTACTCAACGCTTCTGCTGAAAAAGTCTGGCTTTGGTGAAAAACTTATATGAAAACCGTAGAATTGGTTTAGTTAGTATTTACGTAAATCTGTCTGCATTGTTGTCGCTCAACTCCAATGTCATTGCGTCTATTTGTTCACAACCAATGACTGTTAGATATTATGTGAGCTGAGGTGGCAAGTTGAATTCTTAAAAGACGCTAGCGAACATTTTGTTATGTAGTTTATATTTATAAGTGCTCTCATTTGAAAATAGCAATACAAATATAAAGTATATGGAAAGTTCTTCTAAACAAACGTAAGACGTTGATGAAGAAACTATTTGGGTGGCTGTGTTTCGCCCGTATATCAAACAATGGTCCTGCTAGAGCGATGACATTTTATAAACATATTAACCAGCATGCAAACCTGCGAACCCCATATCTTGGTTTGTATGTTTGACTTTTCCAGAGTTTAAGCCTCCGAAATATTTGAAGTAAACCCAAAGAGTATTTGTACAGTGATTACTTTTTACTAGCATATTAACCGGCATGTGAACAAGCGTATTTGCGTATTGTGTCACGTGTTATGACGTCCATAAATCAAATTTGATGACGATAATATTGATACATCAAACACATGAACCTATCATATAAGTGTTGATTATATATATTTTCACTTAAAAGACGCGAACACGTGTTCTGGACAGTGTCAGGATAGCGACATAGATTTCAAGACCCTCGACACTTGTCTGTCCAACTCTACCTTGACCCACACGGCGCATGTGCGCATCCTCCGTGTGACTTTCACCTCACCGACTGGCAATACAAGCAGTCTGGACTTCCATAGACAGGTAATTAGAATGAAAATATCGTTTCTGTGAAACATCAAAGTAATAATTGTGCATATGTTTGCATATTCTTTGGTCCGTTTATAGAATGATTGTCATGGTAATATTGTTCCAGACAGTAAATACGTTAAAGAGGTCTTATTTATTAATGTGAATACAATGTGCCGCGCTTTACTTTTCCGATACGTTTTTGGCAGCGTATGTTCGTTCTAAAAATCTAAAAACGTGATTCAGACTAGTTTTAGTTTTCAAACACTGTTTAGTTATGTGTATGAGATAATATAAAATAGTTCGAGGTTTGAACCGATTTTAACATAATCATACTCTATGACGAATCTGCTTTAATTAAATACATACACTTTAAAAGTACTCATTTTCACGCGCTGTATCAATATATTCCTGACATGCGCTTTTTAGCAAGAAGGTAACACGTATACATGCACCCATTTAACATTTCAGGATGACCAGAAAACCACGGTACACTTTGCAAATATCTATGACAGTACCGGTAGGATGGAGGTATGATTTGTATATTGTTTATAAAAGTGTATGGATCTACATTGGTGAATGATTAATATCTCAGTTTTGAATAGGGGATGAGTTATTTTGTAGTTTATCTAGACTTTGCAAAAACAAATAAACAGAAACTTTACATAATGTTTCACAATTCTTTGCGGACAATTGATAGGTCTAAAGACAACGCTTATAAGCTAATTGTAAAAAAAGTAAGCCAAATATGATCACCACCATATTTTATTTTACAGTGGATATTGCTATTATTGTACAGCATACATAAGAACAATAACTATTATTTCGCAGATAACTTACAAGGATTTAGAGTTTTACTGCAGCGTTCACAAAGTAGTCCGTCAATTCTGTGACCCAGCCTTGGCGATTACGTCCCAAGCGCCAGGTAAAGAAGCGCCGTATGCAATCTCGTTAGATGAAACCTTTCACGATTTGTGATAACTGATTGGTTCTATACGCAAGTAATGAAAACAGTATATCATCCTAAGAAAAACAATCGATACACCTTATTTTTCTGATATACATGTAATTCGCATAAATTAGTTTTTATTGTATGTTATTGTTTATAATGGGACTATATTGTCTATATATTATATACAAAGAACGTGCATATAGGTTTTGAAAAAAGGTGATATGACGTAAAAGAATTCGCCTTTATATTTCGTTTACAAATGATTATTGGCATTACGTTATAAATAAGTGTCACTCTGCAATCACCTGTATTGCTAGCGTGTTTATGCGACATTATGCTGTTTTGTACTTGTTAAATTGATTTACACCATTCACCATACAAGTGGGAAAACCAAATGCGAAGTAAAACAAGATAATACTACGTAGACATACGAAATCTTAATAGCAGTGTAAATCTTATCATTGTTCGAGAGATTTCATAATTTGACACTGGGCGTGGTGGTTAAAATACTATATGACACTCACAACAATGTCTGATATTAAATTACACAGAGACAGCTTGTAAAAACGCATTGTAGCTGCAGTATATTTGATTGAAGTACATTCGTGAAATACTCGTTACTAATAAAATTCGTAAGCGAATACAGTGATGTACTCCTCATGCAATAGGAGTACATCAGAACGTACAAACTTTTGTTTTTTATTATCATATTTGAAAGACTGTGTAACATTGTATGCATGTATTTGTATAATAATTTATATTTCAGATCCCGAAGTCGATTCGTTTGGAACGTTTGTAATTTTCGGAATTGTGACGATGCTGGTGTTCACAGTTATAATATTTCTGATAGTTTTTAGTAAGTAATACTAGTTGTAATCATCATCATAATCAGCAGCAGCTGCGGCAACAGAAGAAGCGTCATCATTTTCAATATCATTATTATCAGCACAAGCTGCATCATCGTCGTACTCATTATCAAAAATCAACAATTATCACTATCATCATAAACACCTGCTTATAGCTTTTTGAGCTTTTCAACTATACAATGTATTTATAGTATTGACTTTACTGATCACATTTGAAAAGTTTCATATTCATAAGATTGCAACCACGTGTGCTGGGTCTAATGTTTGTATGGCTCACTATCTTTGACAGTGCACCTTGAGTAATATTGATGATACAATTTGTATGAATATGTAGGAAAATGTATTAATAGACTATGAACATATACAAGACTGTGATCATAAAAAGGCTAATATATTTATTTTCCTCATAGTAATACAGAAGTTCAACGTATTGAGACAGTTCTGTTGCGACGGCAAAGGTAATATGCTTGTATTGAATTGCAATGATCTTTTAACATTTTGAACATATTGTGATAATTTCAGACGATTGCTTATATGTTGTATATTTTCCTTTTACAAAAACTGTACTTAGTGCAGCTAACAGTGTATTCAATTATCGAATTTGATTCGAATATGCAAACATAGTAACCATAAACTTCATGAAAACAGACTATATACCGTCATTATGCTGCGCATGATAGCTTTACCCCTGCCAAACTGAACTACGGCTTACTGTATACCATGGAAGCCTGATAGCATAGCCCAATACATACGTATACGATGCTCTTACCTCTAATTTAAATAGTTTGGGCTATACAAGGACTACATATTATACTCGAACTGAAAACATATTGAACACGAATGATGTTAAACGTACAAAATAAAGTAAATCGAAACAAACATGAACTGTTGTGGAAAAAAAAACAATCATGCAATAATATGATGTTCGTTGAGATTAAAGTATTAACGTCCTTACATTTTAAACATTAAATGTACAATTGGAATACTGCACTGTCTTTTGATCTTGATAAGTATGACACATTTTAAACTTTAAAATATATATATGTATGTTTGTGTAACACATTTTCTAAATAGTATACAATTTGAGCAAAATCTACTTTTGACAAATGTTACTTTAAATGAGGGTATTTAACAGCTTTACTAAGACCTGCACGTTATGTAATTTATTGTCTACATGTGTTATTCATCCGTTTGTTGTTGCACTTTGGAATGCCAAATTATATATATTTTATAACTTTACACTTATATTAACTAACCAATTTATAATATTCAGTTTCCATTTCTTCCAGATAAAGCTAAGCAGGACCATCATCAGAATAGGACCGCCCTGCTGTCCACAAACACGGGTACGTTTTATACATTTTGTGTATACATTATAAGAGAGCCTTTAAGAGGAAATGTGCTTTAAAAAAGAATATTATGTTTTGTCAAATATGAACATTTACAACATTATTGCTAGATTAAAGTGCACTGATTTAAAAGCAAAGAACATGTGTGTCTGACAAAATAAATAAAAGTGAATAAACTCTAGCAACGACAAATGTGAGTGAAGGTATCCTTATTTCAGAAAATGTCATCAAGAAAACTGCGTTGCGTAAGATCGGCACAATCCATGAACTTCAGTCTCTCGCCAACAATGGCGCGCCTGAAATTCAAAGAAAAGGCACGTTTACGCGCACGCTAAGTACATCACATAGCAATACCTCTGTTCCGCAAGGATTACGATACGATTACGATAGACCAGCTTGCGGTCGAAAACTACAGCGAAGTGTAACGCAAGCCTTGTTACAACACATGAGCTCAACTAGCACATCTATATTATTGCTACCCCTGCCGTTTGATCAGTTTACAAGGGACATTGTAGAACTTTTGGGTACAGTTTTAATCATGGAGGCCGATATTCCTACGCTCTATTGCTTTGATCGCGATGTTCAGGCGGAATACTTTCGTGACACACACGCATACATTTCAGACGTGTGCTCGGACGAAAAAAAACTTCTGATATTCGTCTGCATGACAAATCTTGCAAATGTACCCACCAATAAATCAGAGGAGCCATCTAGTCTTATAAACGATTTGCTGCAAGCTATAGAAGTCCAACATATAGAACCAATGTGCAAAATTGTGTTTTTACATTTAACAGATGACGATTACACGTTGCAAAACAAGTACCATGGTTTAGACATACACATAAAACAAGAGAACTCTTTCGAGAGGTTTCTTGCGATAGTTGTGAAAGAGTGTGGAAAGATTGCGGAGGAAAATGACTTACTTAACAAAATGGTAACTAGTGAGGCGTCAAAGCAATTTGTAGAATACCTTAGAGAGGATCATGCATAAATGTGTTACCTGTGTTGAAATATTTAACATTATCCTTTCTGCTGAAATGAATAATGACACAAACAAATCGTTACACAGATTTAAATGAATATCAGAATTATTGAGAGAAGATTGCAGACACCTTCAGAAGAGATATCAGGTGTACAATTGTATATGTAGTTATAAGCCTCGTTTGTATATGATGTCCAATGAACTGTTAAACGGTTAAGGTCTAAACAAATCATTTCTAAATAATTTAAAACATGAATTCAAAATTATCTGTATGTTTTACTTTAATGGTAAAAGATCATTTTTGTATTTGCAATATGTATTTGTTTTTATTTTTCTGCGCTTAAAAGTGGTCGGGCAGATTTTCTTAAAAAAAAAACAGATATGTCCCAATAATTATTTCTATGTACGTAAGTAATTTGCTTTAATTACATTGATATATGAACAAAATGATATTATAGTTTATAATATATACACGCACGTTGAAATTTACGTATGTTTTGAAATTAATTAAACATAGAATGTAATGAGAAATTTGTCACATAATAACACATAACATCGATATCATACATAAAGTTGTCGTATTATTTTTATTATATATTTGTGTATAAACTCTTTTCAACCAATTAAGAAATTTAAACATTCACTAAACTTTTATAAAACATAGCAAGCCTTCTCAAACACTCCTGGTAGTATCACGAAAAATCATATATGTGTAATAAAATGCATACAATGCTATTGAATGTTTCTGCTTTGAAATGGACATGTTCTGTTTCGTTAATCTGACGAATGTATATTTGTTTCTATACTCTGACAAATGCGTATTTATGTTTCCATTATTGCATGTCGACGATGAGCTGTACATATGCTTTAGTCATACATACACTTTCGGTTCTTTGCTTTTCTATATATTATATTGAATATGTTTGGTTTATAATCTAGAAATATAACTTTATAAAAAAAGGTCATACGATGTAAACATATTTACTCTGCTTAATATATCATATATTAAAGGGACTTGTTCACAGATTTTGGCATATTTTGAAGTTTGTCATTTAATGCTTTAAATTGATAAATAAACAACAGAACTAAAGAGCTTAAATATAAAAACAAGAATAAAAGTAAAAAAAGGAAAAACGAGAAAAAAACTTTACCACACCAGGGCTCAACCACTGACCCATTGAGTAAAAGCCAAGCGCCGAGACTACTCAGCCATCCGTCTTCACGTGTGTATGTGTGTTATTCAGAGTTTATGTTTGGATTGTCGTTAAATCTTTACGACTACATTATGTGCGGATCTGACCATCCGTCTTCACATGGGTTGCCATTTATTTTACACTTTGTATAACTATCCACGTGTTGTTACAAAATATAACGATAACACAAGAAATCAATATTTTTTTTGTTTCCTATGACACTTTTCAAATTTAATTAGATTGCCATTTCGTAATAAAAAGAGAAGACCGCAAGTTATACCTGAGCGATTACTTGCAGAACACTTTCAGAGTACATCTTCGAAGGTTTTGCATTTTAAGGAACATAAATCTATGTTTTCATCTTGTTTCAAAACACATAGGCGTATCTAGTTCGTGTCACCGTGACCCTAGGTTACATTTTAACAGACAATTCGACCTCCTAGTTGAAGGACATTTGCTGGCAAAACATGAATTTGACGCCAACTTTTAAATACGGGACTTTCTCCATAACATTGATTAATTATAAGCAGATGTTGCTGTTATGCACGTAAAACCATGGCCATATTATTACACATTGAGTGAAACTTCAGCTGCATCAGCAGGAGATAAAACCGTTGCTAATTATATTTCCATTAATATAAGTTAAACTAATGGAAACCATATTTTATTGTTTGCGAACATGCTGCTGTAGCTTAGCTTTAACAAAACACACACACTATATGATCTACATACCACGACACTCATATATTTAATTATACTTGTCTAAGACATAATCCTGCGCTTTGTATCATATGACGTAATATCAAGAGAAAAAAGAACTCAAGTAATGTGGAGGTACATTTTCATCATTTAATACCAAACTTGTAAACATTAAATGAAGTCGCTGGCAAAACCCAATACGCATTAATTGTTAAATGTGAGCGCAATGTATTTTTCTTATAAGAAATAATGTAACAAATTCATAAGAATATGTTTTAAATTAATAGTGTCATATTAACATTTAAGGACACCTTTAAGGAAATCAGTGTAATATTATGGGTGTTATTTCTCATCAGATATATCACATTTTAGGACTGATTGTATTTGAAACGTAAACTGAAATATTAAGTGTAGACTTTGGCAAATTTATTAAGAAGATCACTTTGAAAACAGCCTTGATTTAACCATTTTTAGTCAGTGCAAGATTACATTCATTAAAATCCTAAACTCATAAACAAGCAATTTAATAAGGAGGACATATACATATGTTAACATCCAAAAATGGAAAATGAGCAATATCGAAATTAAAATCATATCACTTGTCATATAGACTGGATTTTACTTTCTGGTCAACACTTATAAGATGTAAGTCAAGAAATGGATCATCGTTGAACGTTGAAGCGAACTTTTTTGGAACGTTTTTCAAGATAGATATTTTGAATATTATGTTCAAAATAAGGCTTATCTTTGTTTAGAAAATAATCTGTGTGTCTCAATATATGTTTTATTATGTGTCTTTAAACCACGAACAAAGTATCGTTCAAAGAAAAACAATACTATGTCAGCAAAAAGCGGTGCACAACTAGTTCCCATAAGCATACCAATAATTAGTTAAATATTGCCCCATGGAACTGAACAAAATTGTATCTTGATGAAAAAGTAGGACTTTGAAAAGGCCTCAACTTTTCAAAATAATTTAAATTATGTATAATTTAAAAACAGTTGTTATTGGTTGCACATTAACTTGCATTTGCCACGAGCGTCTAGTGGACTCCATTTATTGTGGTCGACTTTTATTCAAACCTGGTGACTTAAAATAGTGTTCATACTAATGGATCTCTGGTTCTAGTGTATTATGAAACGAGAGTAAATTAATGTCATAATCATTTCATTCATACATTTTGCACAATATGACGTGTTTTGTTCTGTTTGTAACAATTGTCCATATTGTCTTTGTAAAGGTCTTTGCGTCAAGTGATTATATTGGTCCACGTCCATAAATGAAAAATACACATATTTGGACTTTGTATTCCATGCGCCTCTACGTAACACCCATACAACTTATGATATTTATGTTATTGATACGGAGTAAAGTCTAAAAGTATTCAAGTACCGATTTGATGCATACACACTTATTCCAGGTAAAGTATTAACAAGTTTTACACATTAAACAAATTATGTCGCACACAAAAGATGTGTTTGGGCAGAACCTATATACGTAAATGCAACCTTTCGAATGTGTTGACATTTGATCAAAATTAATTCGATATAATCATTTTGTGCTTTATTCTCTGATATGGTGTACTACAGTAATTGGCATAATTAAGGGTTAGGTCTGTTGAATTATTCTTTTCTGTGAATGAGCCCCGCCACTAATGTGTGATCGATAATATGTATTGTTAAGAATTAAGTAATAAACAAGATGACAAGCTCATGTATCCTGTAGTATGTATTTTTCTGCATCAAAGTTCTAACAAAACAACGTCCGAAACATATACATGTGTTAAACCTTTAATGTATTTGTGCATCTAGTGTCGATATGTTCCACGCTAATGATTATATTCATCCATAAGCAAAGCAAACTTAGTTGTCAATGTATACACGTACACAATGAGCAAATAATATATGTCAATATGCATGTATTTACTTCAGAGAGGATGTCGAGAGAAATGGAAACAAACGCAGTGTCATTATTGATGCTTTGCCTCTGGTTGTAGTTACTTCTATATATAATTGCGGTAAGCATTCTAGCCACTGACCCGACCACCGTCCCAACCACCGCCCTGTCCACCGACGGGAACACCTTCATGACCACCGCCCTGACCACCGCCCTTACCACCGCCCTTACCACCGCCCTTACCACCGCCCTTACCACCGCCTACACCACCGCCCTTACCACCGCCCTTATCACCGCCATTACCACCGCCCTGACCACCGCCCTCAACAACACCCCGACCACCACCCTGACCATCGCCCTGACCACCGCCCTTACCACCGCCCTGACCACCGCCACGACCACCAACCTGACCACCGTATCGACCACCCTCCGGATCACCGCCATTACCACCGCCACGACCACCGCCACGACCACCGCCACGACCACCGCCACGACCACCGCCACGACCACCGCCACGACCACCGCCACGACCACCGCCACGACCACCGCCACGACCACCGCCACGACCACCAACTTGACCACCGCCCCGACCACCGCCCAGATCACCGCCCAGATCACCGCCCCAACCACCACCATGACCACCGCCCTGACCACCGTTTCGACCACCCTCCGGATCACCGCCAGTACCACCCCCACGACCACCGCCCTTACCACCGCCCTGACCACCGCCCTGACCACCGCCCTGACCACCGCCCTGACCACCGCCCTGACCACCGCCCTGACCACCGCCCTGACCACCGCCCTGACCACCGCCCTGACCACCGCCCTGACCACCGCCCTGACCACCGCCCTGACCACCGCCCTGACCACCGCCCTGACCACCGCCCTGACCACCGCCCTGACCACCGCCCTGACCACCGCCCTGACCACCGCCCTGACCACCGCCCTGACCACCGCCCTGACCACCGCCCTGACCACCGCCCTGACCACCGCCCTGACCACCGCCCTGACCACCGCCCTGACCACCGCCCTGACCACCGCCCTGACCAACGCCCTGACCACCGCCCTGACCACCGCCCCGACCGACGCCCCAACCACCGCCTTTACCGCCGACCCGACCACCGCCCTGACCACCGCCCCGACCACCGTCTCGACCACCGTCTCGATCAACGTCTCGACCACCGTCTCGATCAACGTGTTTGCCAACGTGTTTGTCCACGTTTTTACCACCGTTTTTTCCACCGTGTTTGCTTCCGTGTTTTCCACCGTCTATTCCGCCGCCCCGATCACCGGCCCGATCACCATGCCGACCTCCGTACCGACCACTGTCTCGATCATCGTGTTTGCCACCGTGTTTGTTTACGTGTTTACCACCTTCTTTGCCACCGTGTTTGCCTCCGTGTTTGCCGCCGTTTTTGTACACGTTTTTTCCACCGTGTTTGCTTCCGTGTTTGCCACCGTCTATTCCACCGCCTCGATCACCGTCACGATCACCATCCCGACCACCGTCTCGATCACCGTATTTGCCACCGTGTTTTTTGTCCACGTGCTTACCACCGTTTTTTCCATCGTGCTTTCTTCCGTGTTTGCCACCGTCTATTCCACCGCCCTGACCACCGTCCCGATAACTGTCCCGACCACCGGCCCGACCACCGTCCCGACCACCGTCCCGATCACCGTACCGACCACCGTCCCGATCACCGTCTCGATCACCGTTCTGATCACCGTCCCGATCACCGTCCTGATCACAGTCCCGATCACCGTCCCGATCACCGTCCCGATCACCGTCCCGATCACCCTCCCGATCACCGTCCTGACCACCGTCCCGATCACCATTCCGATCACCGTCCCGATCACCGTCTCGATCACATTCCCGATCACCCGAATAACCGAAAGACTTTAAGTCAATATCGTTGATTTCCTGGCAGCTCTTAAGTGGATCACTGAAAATGATAAACAGTGTTCATGACATAAAAATATGTGTGTTCATATTCGATTGTATACTATTCTTATAATACATATGTCCAGATGATATTGATTATTGCAATTTTCTCATTTCTATTTTATGACAAACATAATGATTTCCCAATTCAATCAATATGTACATTCAGATGCAATTTTTGAGGTCAAATGATGCGAATGTTGTGCGTTTTTAAAACAATTTGCGTTTGGAATCCAATACGAAATATTTATTTTATCCAATTATAGCAGTCTAAAATGACGGCGTTCATAAATAACGTTTAGCTGCATAAAACTGCACGAAATATAAATTAAACTATTTAAATGGTTCCGCTTTTTACCATCAATTGCCATGTCATTTGTTTTATATTCATCAAATTTTAAACGTGTAATGTGTAACGTATTTCAAACGCGATATTTAATCATTTAATGACACGTCGATAACTTTCACTGTATAACATAACTTTTCGATGACAATGTATTTAGTTATAAGTTTCTTTATTAATGGTGATGTTGGTAGTGTTGTACGTATCGGTATTGGAAACGTAAACGTGTTGCATCAATGGACAGTGTAATACAACAATCGAACACTATTTTTGTTCGCTATTGCATTATATTGAAACATGTAAGGCAATGTAATTCGTCTTTCAAAGACAACATATAATGTCATATACACAGTACCATTGCAATATTTAACGTAATTCAAAAGCAATGCTCAACGTTATTCACAGACAGTGTATTATGCTATTTAAAAACAAGACACGCAAATACATCTTTAACTTCAATATGAGACCATCTGTCAAAAAAAAGTAATTAGAATGCAATGTTTTACGACGATCAAAACAGGTTTTACAACAATTAAAGTCAATGGTTTACATCATAAAAAGAAAATACACCACGTCATTGAAAAACAATTGCTTTACAATATTCAAATTCTATGTATTACTTCATTCATAAGGCACTGCTAAATGCAGTTGAAAGACAATATCGAACTTCGTTCAAAGGTTCAATGACATTGTCAAAGGTCGTCCAAAGGTTCGAAGGCATAGTCTTAGGTCGTTCAAAGGTTCAATGACATTGTGTAAGGTCGTTCAAACGTTCAATGACATTGTCTAAGGTCGTCCAAAGGTTCGAAATCATGGTCTAAGATCGTTCAAAGGTTTGAAGGCATTATCTAAGGTCGTTCAACGGTGATGTATAACGTCGTTTAAATGCGTCTAACGTATATCAATGCAATGTATAACGTCGTTAATGTATAACGTGGTCAAAAGGCCATCTAATGAAGTTCAAAGACAATGTCATACGTAGTCTAAAGGCAAATCTAATGTAGTTCCAAAGCGATGTATAACGTTGTTCAAAGACAATCTATAAAGGCATTAAGCGTTATGTCTTACGTCGTCCAAAGACGATATTTAATGACTTTCTAAATCAATAGGTAACATTGGACTCACGCGAGTTTGAAGACATTCGGGAAGTTGATATTCTTAAAGTTGTAGTTGTGACATAGCAGGGAGGCTAGGCTGTATTCCTGAATGGCGGCCTGTTGTGCTAAGAATTCAAAACACATTGATATGGTATAGTATGGTAAATACAATTGTAATATCATTTCATATTTCACTGACTAGAGAAGCGTTTACAAAGTTAAAGTGAACTAACTAATTTATATCTACCACGGTTCTCTAAAACCATGTATTAAATTTCAAAACTACTTTTAAGAATAAAGGCTAAGACAGTGCGTTTATTTACGGAATATTGAAGCTCGTTAAACTTAAAAAAAAATGAGATTATGCATATATTTTGTGAATGTGTACAAGCGCTTTCGGAAACAAATTCTTTCTTTCTAGTAATGAAACACTGCTTTTAAAGACCAAACATAACAAGTCCCTTTCATTTTTTTTTTTACATATATATACAATTCGGTCATCCTACAAGTGTTGCACTCCCATCGGTAGTTTTCAATGGCCAACAAAACAAAAATAACTTGGTCTTTGAAAAAGACTGAAAATACCTTTGTTAAAACCCGTCTCCTCGTTTTGATAGAAAAATCTGTCTCCAAACTTGAGTCTCCGGAACTGGTCCGCTATGATGCATTCCATGGTTGGACCAAGGCTTCCCCCAGGGACGGACTTTTCGCTAAGGGCACCGGGAAAAAAGTCCACGTCTTGGGGCGAACTGAAGTGATGCATAAGCATCATAATTATGTTATAACTGAATTAAGAAGACGTTCCGGTAATACATATGCATGCTTTCAACCTAACAAATGCACATGCAAGGGGATATGGGGTGCAAAAATATTTTACGGGTACAACTAAAGTCAAGTTTTTACTTACACAAAATCAGTGCAGAAATTAGGATATTGTAATAAGATAACAATTCAATAAATGGGGGCGAAATGAAATTTCGGAATGAATTACAATGCGGTTGGCCAGACAACTTTACGTTTTGTTTTTTAGCAAATTTTGAGTCAGTAATAAATAAGACACACGTTGCACAGACTGTTAAATAGCAGATACTTGTTGCTTTTGTATGATTGTGATCTTGTTCTACTGGTGGTTGCGAGCATCCAGAGAATCCGGAGAAATTCGAAACCGTAGGAGTTTTGAAAATACTTAAAATAGGCAACCGGGTAATACAATAATAATACAGTACCTGTAACCAGCATTTATTAGTTTCGTTATTTCGTCATCGTGATGATCCACAAAGCCTCCCAGCTCAGCAGAGCCGCTCCATGACGTC
Organism: Dreissena rostriformis; assembly: GCA_007657795.1. NCBI lineage: Eukaryota > Metazoa > Mollusca > Bivalvia > Myida > Dreissenidae > Dreissena > Dreissena rostriformis. The sequence goes on along the minus strand of VMBQ01001282.1, from coordinate 23,940 downwards.
ACTTCTGGTAGCCCACAGAACTTCCGGAATTCATTGTAGGAGGGGAGTCCGTGGTCGCGGCCCCTTTGGATATTCAGAGAAGCCAGGTCGAAGGAAATATCGGCAGCGGCGTTGACGAACAGGTTGTTGCGGACAACGTCTTCGATGATACTGAAACAGCATATGTTTGCATAACTAATGTGCACAACAATTTGCTTTCACCGGAATTACTTTATTATATGATGTAAAAACGACGTAAGGTATAAAATAGATTGAATTGATTTCTAGTCTCGTTAGTATTTCATTAGGTTGTTCAGAGGCGCAATGGGTATTTAAAAGTAAAAACTGGATTTCAATCTGTCAACATATAAATCTGAGGTTTGGCAAATGTTTTATTTCACGTGCAAACGTTATGGAAATTTGAAGGTCATGGGAACTTATAGTTAACAGTATTTTCTAAACTGCATAAATGTAACACAGCCCAAAAGAGGAAATTGTTATGTATAAGTAGGATACATTTTAAGACCGCAGATTTTTCCAAATGATAAGATATAATACAAACTTGGAACATGTATTAGTGTACAGGCAGTTTTTCAGAATGCAAAACATAATAATATGGAAAGGAGTTCAATACACGTGTTAAGCTTTAATTAACGAAATCATGTGTAATGGACAAACAGGGATGTTTCAAAACAATACAACATGAAACTTTATTTGCAAAGGGGCCAAACACTATACGAGTGAGTCTTTTTCTGTGTCTATTTTAAAATATCCCTACTGGATACAAAACTGAGTACTAAAATAAATTGTAATAATGAATACAGCAATTCATAGTGCAGTGTCAATTAAGAAAACTACATACGAAACAGACACATACAAAAATCTAATTTGTTTTCAAAAGGTTACGTAACTAAATCAATTTAAACTTAAAGGAAGTTGTATATAGAATGTTAGTAGGGGCGGACGGAAAAGATACATCCCAAGGTTTTAACTCTAAAAAAACATTGTGTACTACAGTCACAGTCAGGGTCCCAAGTTTGTTTTAGTTTCGGACCTAAAGCCTCCAGTACCTGTCAGTTTCGGGTCCCTCGAGAGCGGAAAGCGCGTAGGCCAGCCCCTGCATCCCGGAGGGATCCCCGCTCCAAGACTTGATGTAGGTCGTTTTCGGATCAAAGAAGCTCTCGTTGAGTAATTGCTTGACGAACGGGTCGAAGTTCTTCTTGTAAACCGATATGAACGTCGGAATCCAGGTGTGGCCCATACTGAGAAATGGTGGATTAGTATGTATTAATATTGTGTATAGATGGAATGAACAATAGTCCATTTTAAGATACCCCAACACTTATTATTTGGTAACAGGTCAGTTCAAACAATATTGAGTACAACTTTAAATAAAAAAAGTGTAACTCTATATGCATACGTAATTTAAATAATGTATTAATCATATTACATTTTCTTTGTAATAATTAATATATAACATTAAAAAGGAAAGCCATAACGATGTTATTATGTTCTGCAAAAGCAAAACAATTTAAAACGATTGCATGTAAGCGTATGTTGTCACATGAATATGTAGTATATTATTACTATCTTCTTAAACCTACCGAAACGCTATTCCAAAAGAGTTGGCAATGGTGGGGTCGAGTTCTGAGTCGTATTCGTACTTATTTGAGCCGGAAAGTTTATACTTCGTCATCGCTTCCGGTGAAAGGAACGATGGGAGAAATTCGTCGTAAACAATCTTCTGCATTATTCCGATCAATAGTTTTCTTGTCTGTTGAAACGCTTCCTCGTCATCCGGTATAGATAAGCTAAGTCTGGTTGCGAGACGATTGTGTTCAAGTACAAACACGTTGTGGTATGACGTTAGGGACGTAATAACGTTAACGCGTACGTCACCTAAAACCAAAGCCATCTAAATATTAATATGGTGCATGCTGTCATCATATCCAGCATATTTTTTGTATTGTTTGGGGTTATATATATTTGTGAGTGATTTTAAGATTACAATGTGTCACTTTAATGATGAGATGGTTTAGAGAGTAACTAAGTGTAACTAAACTATACTTGAGATATTAATCTTCTATGACTGCATAACGAAAGAATGAGTAAAAGTTAGGAATTATTCAGTTGTCCATACGAACTGTAAAGATTTCATTTGGACGTATGACTATTTAATTATTAATTAAGAGCGTTAAGATATTTACAAAAAATGCATACGGTTCCCCCTTACGCGTAAGTTAATCGGCTTTTCAAGGTTTTTCACAATTATGTAAACAGTCATTTAACTGCCACGCTCTTTAAGTTTGTTATAATCATTACTCGGAATACTTGTTTCCAAATATTGAAACGTGAGTCAAAGACATAGACAAAGAGTGTGTCAAAGTTAACGGAAATTGGGATTTTGTTGAGATTTGTTAATGAAGCAATTGATGACTAAACTACATGATGGAGAAAATAAGTGATACTAACCAGCCATACTGCAGTGTATCCCGTTGGCCGCGTCTGAACGGCATTTGCTATCATCACCGTCAGGTAGGCGGGGCCCATCTGCGTCCTGTGTGACCTTCAGGAACGCTATCAAAAAACATATAATTTCAAAAGGGCTATACATAAAAGTATACGTTGTATTTGTTTGCGATTAGAATAGCATAATATTTTCATTTGGACTATACATTTAGTTACATCTTCTCGAATCCTATTGTAATGCACCTGTTAAGACCCTAAAAGAAAAAAAGTATTACTTCCTGGTCGCTGCGACTTTAATCCTATATTTAAGGATGCTGCGTGCGAATACAAGTATACGTTCAAGAACGGTGTCTTTATGTTCATAGGTTGATAAATATAGGATCTGACATGAGTTTCCATATCATACCATATTTTATTAAACGAGTTCAGGAGTTATGTTAGTAAGCGAGCCTGGACGAGTTTAATAAAATATGGTATGATATGACAACGAGTGTCAGATCTGTTTTATCACATGATTTTACACTTAATAAAATACATTTTTTTTCAAAATAAAGCCATGCGATTGGTTAGTTATTGATTATGTAGCCAATGCAAACGCTTAAAAATGTTGTATTACACATGTGTAATATAAAACTATATGTCATGGTTATATTACATGGGAAACAAGGTATAGCATGTGATAAACTATATTAACAGAAGTAAACTTTTCGCGTAAGCGCTATGTTGGTACCAAATGTTTTGATCGCTATTCAAAAACCTTCTCTCTAAATGGTATAAGTTTTGAATTAACTCATGTGCGATGGCCAGTAAACAAATTGGGGCTATTACAATCGGAAATCATAAGAATATTTATGACGTCATACGTACGTGTGGTTCCATTTCGCAATAACGCCATACGCACGTCAGAAGAGCCGTAAACATTTGAAGCGTCGACGAATGAAGTTAGATCATTGATCTGCTGACGTTGCAGCGTTTCACCGGTGGGGGCTTAATCAGAACAACAATAAGGTAGGAATGGATGAACTACAACAAAATTACCCTTGAAACGGTTGGGGTCTCAATCTAGGAGGTGAACTCGATTAGGATTCATATTTGCACTTCTCTGCGTTTGTAAAAGGTTTGTTGTTGTGTATTGTTTGGAATTGTAGCGCATATAAGCGAATTTTTGTTACAGCTATAATATTTAAAAACGGATATATTACAATGTATGTATACTGCGTTACGCCGGTCAACAATGGCAGTTATAACGACAAAGTTGTTTGACGTATTCACATGTTATCAGGTAGATAACGATTGCGCAAATTTTGCGATTTAATGACAGTAGGAAATACCGTAAAACACAACAAAGTTTACAACACATGTGTTAAACGCTTGCTTACATGACGTCATAATCAACTCAACAAGGGGCAAATGGTTATTATGAAATCAGGAACTCAAGATAAAACATCAATTAAATGCATTTTAATATCCAAGTTTATATTAAGAAAACGATTATAAAATATATATTTTTTTATTTAATTTCACTGATGTTTTATAAATCGTTTTAATACACAACATAACTGTGGCAGTACTTTTCTCATTGGAACTATTAAAATAAGGTCGTCTCATTTATAAACATTTTTGTTTGATATATGTTATATATCCTGATAAACGTTTTGTTTACTTTTAGCAACATAACACATTTGCCAGACTTGCAAAAGATGAGTGAAAGTGAAACATTATCATGATATTCATAAATGAGGACAGGGGAAAATTGCTGTCGGTATTTGGCATGACTTCATAAAACATTGAGTAGAGTTCATTTTTGTCATCGACCAATTGTATGATATCACTTAATAAAATATAATGTTTCACTAAATAGAATACAATGCTTGTTTAACATCTACTTTGCTGTGAAGAATCATCATTACAATAATGAAATAAGATTTACGTTATACGTATGGAGTCCGGTACAAACCTGATGACTTGCAGAGGATCCCAGCTGATCTCGGGACCTCCATGCAGTATCCGGCCTTAAACCTTGGCATGTAAGGGTCATCTTCAGCGAAGTTGATGTTGAAACAATTGTCGACACTACATATGGATACATAGACTAAATATACATGTGTTGCGTATATATTAAACAAAGATAATTGTCCCTTTATTATGATGAGTAAATATGTTTATGTATTTGGTAATGAACAAGGGACTTTTATAGAACTGTATCATGCTCAAGAAGGGAAGAGCATAATAAAAATAACTCGAACATTTAATGGATCTCAAGGAATGTACGCACCGAACGTAGGTAGAAATATGGTGTCATTTTTCGTCTATAATACATGATAGATTATCGTCATTCCAATTCATTGTCTTTATAACTTGCAATATACTCACTCGTCATTATGTGCACAGCAATCGTCCACAGCTGCAGCAGACGAAAATTATAATAAAACATGTTTAGATATTTTAATTCAATTTTCCAAACAAATTAAAGTGTCAAAAGATGATCGTAACTAATAAATATAAAAACAAATAATATAACCGCGATCAATGGTCATAGATAACGTGAAATAACTTACCAATGCTCAGTGGTGTTAATATTATGTCGTGGTCAAGGAATTGACCAAACTGGAAAGCCTGCAAGGTCAATGTTGGTGACTTAAGCTCCTGCGGACCCCTGTGGACTGCGTTGCTGACCTTCCGGGCGAACGGCAAAGGGTTTCCATCAATGCCCAGCGACCGGGGGAGCTTCAAACCGTCATCTGAGAGCCCCAATATATATGGCACAGTCAAAAACATTAAACCTGTTGGTGCATGGATGGAATAGTATCTAGTAAAAATAGATGTATTCCATGATGATGTTAAGTTCACAGAAAACTCGGAAATGAATCTATAAAAAGTGTTTAACATCTTTGTAAATATCAATGTATTTAAGACAACTGAATAATGCAAACGCAATAATACACATATTTTTTAATCGACTATTAATAAATTGATAATTCGATATAATCGCTCAAATGGTCTTAAGGTAAAATATCACACAGTGTTAAATTACAAAAGCATTGTTTGTTCAACTCACCATATGCTGCCGGAAGTAGACGCAGCTGGGCCGCTCCTGCCATGCCCCATGTGGGGTTATTCAGATTGTTGCACGTGCCATCAATGGATCGGAACTTGTCGTTGGCACTGCATTTGACGTTCAGTTTCTGACATTCATTATCAAGAAGACGAGAAACTCCCGGGACCGCAGTCTTGTTGTGAAATTCAGCAAATCTAAAGTCGTACAAAACACATGTAAATGAAAAAGACGATAATTGGAAATATGTCAAACATCATTAAAGAGATAAACAATACATACAGTTCTTTCAAATATCTCGTTAATTTACACAAGAAAGGTTAGGTGAATTATTCACCTTTATTTATGTATATCTTAAGCAAATTGTTAAAGATGTCATAAACTAAGCATTGTTTTAATAAAAGTACAATTTAATAAGTTATGTGATACAGTAAATCCTATGGGGTTTTCCTTGACTACCGTTATCGCCATTTTTTCTCGGCTTGCTCTGACATGACACATAATAAAACTTATACCAAGCAAGTAATTTCATAACATTGTAGCGTTGTTTATGGCCAACTGACGTTACGATTCCTTATATAACTCAAGACGACGTACCTTTTGTCGTTCCCGGGGTTTTCTCGTTCGTGGAAGATCTTCATGGGGCAACTGAACCCATTATAGGGTCCGGCTGAAATACAACATTAACAATACTAAGTAGTGAAATACTTAATGCATGATATCAACATGTCGAGACAGTGTTTTTAAATCACATTAATTTCATTTTTGTTTTAATAGTGACCTTGACTATAAGCTAGAGACACTGGCGAGTAATGCAGCATGTACTCTTAAACGATTGAGCTATGTTCTTGTTAAATTTCCGTTTGAATGATTCTGTGTTATTCTGAAAAAACTGTATCATGTCTATATAAGACTTTAAAGTATGATCGTTACCTATCGGCTATCATGGAAACAATCCTTAAAAGTTGCGACCAAATTGTGAACATTTTGGTCGCAGTTAATTAAACAATTATCGAATGAATAATGATGTTGCAGTCTGCATAAACATTGACATTCATTGTCATATTAATATTGTGCTGGGAATAAATGTATTGGGTACCATGTGCTTGCGTCATATTGTAAACATATATTTGGCATTGTTAAAGAGATAGTAATCAAGTATGGAGTTCTAATAACTTGTACCAGTGGTTTTAGTCGTGTGAGTTTGTATTGCAAGAAAGCCGCAGCCTCGAATGACTATCCCTTGGAAACAAACATGAGGTCAGTACCAATTCTCCGAACACACCACTGTTGTAATATTCCTTTTATAATATACTTGTTTCGACGTATTATTTCCTACCATGCAACTAATATATGTAAAATTAACAGTTTTTAAGCAAATTGCGTTAACTGCAAAATCATGCCCATATTTAGATTTGTATTAGTATAACGCGGACACTGAATTGCTAGAAGCGACTAAGGTTTCTTCAAAATTGAATGCATGATGCGATGATGACCCAATTGTTTGTATAATACATAAGGGTTAACTTTACACATTTATTGTGTTTGCGGAGACACGTTAATGGCCCCTAGCCTGCAAATACATTGAAGCATTCATGATCTATTATGCATTGGTATATAAATAAATAAAAACAAATCTAACACCAAAACACATTATATAACAAATCTTACTCCATTCCTCTCTTGCACAGCCGGAAACAGCGTTTTCTACTTTAGAAGCAGGGTGTGTGCGAACCCTCGGTGCCAGCATCACACACACGAGCAACCATAGAGCTGCATCGAGCTTCTGTGAGAAGAACAGATTTCCGTTTTTATATTAACATGCTTTAAAGTATCACTGGAAATAGAAACCATTGTTGTTTGAATTGACGAAAACCCACCAAAACGCCTGCATTGTATTTGTTTTTCTTTCTTATTCGTCGTATGCCTCATATTAACATACAACTTTTAAAACTCATTAATGGGTTGAAAAATAAAATAACAGTTAAAAGGTGATAATCTCGGATTTTTCAAAAGGCGTACATAACACATACGGTTTTTGAACTAACCAATAGACAACGTAAAAGTAAGTGTCGAATTTGAACGCTGCATACTGCAGTGTTACATTTCATTACAAAAACGAAGAGGGTATGTATCATTGAAACGAAGTACATATCATCGTTGTTCATCGGCCAAGAAACAGCTCTGAGTTGTTGTTTTGGGTCCTTTCTAAACAATAGGGTAAACACCAGTGTGGTCAATATGCATTCAAACTTGATCTCGTACGTTACTTGCCGACGAATATATAATCGTCGTCAAGTAAGATTAAAATAGCATCAGATGACTGATGTCTGATGTCTGTAAAAACTGCTTGATGAGTATGATATGTGCCTGTCCCAATATTCTTGTTGAAAGTTAAAACGTGTCATTACTGATTCATGTTGCTGCCTGGCCTGATCATGATATACATACTTGCAAAGATGGGGATATACTAAAGGGTTATAGTGTTACGTGCTTAGAGACATAGTGACACAGTACTTTTAATTGCACATATGTTGTCCCTAATAAACTACATAGTGAAATTCTAAATGATAACAAAGATTCCAGGTGGTAACTTAAATTGGTAAGATGAATATGATTTAGTTTAATAGTTTAATAAGCATTATTTCATTGCTTTAATATCGAGAGCATTTTAGTTATAACACATAATATGATACACGATTTATAAATATAAGATGCGATTTTTTTTATTTTTTTTTTAACGCGACATTTCTTCAAAAATACTTCCATGACGTGTGTGGTATACACAACAAGCATCGGACATGACACAGGAGCATGCAATTTCATAATTCGGGCGGTTATAAATAGAGTTATTATAAACAATAATAATTATAAAAATAATTATTATTATATTATAAACCGCCTATATTATTATAACAGAAAGCCGTCCGTGTGCTTTTATTGATGCATGAAAAGTTACACAACCTACTAAGTGTCCACATCATGCTTGGTAATTGCCGCTGTTAACATACACACAAAACAACAAATAAACAAATTTGTTAATTGAACGATACATTTCGTTTTATCAAATTCCGTGTTCTTGCTTTACTTATAGTAAGCTAAATACTTATAGTATCAAACAAATTAAACAAACAATTAAACACAATTCCTAATGTTAAACTATTAAAATGTTAAATACTTACACGCAGCATTCGCATTTTTACTCATAAAGCGGAGTTGCTTCTTTGAGTGTTGAAATCAAAAGTATTGCTTTAAAAAAAGACAACACAGTACTTTATAGCCAAATGCCATTACTAGTCATTCTTAGCGCTGTACAGCCAATCAAAACCGTCATTCATATAACCGTAAACGCTTGAACTCTATTTGGCTGCATAGACTGCTAGTGATATATTTAATTTAAATATACTAACCACTTTCTCATTAAAACATCACATGTGTTGCGATAACAATCAAGATTCCTTCCAATAATTATAATTTGAAAACGCGAGTCACGCTTTATGTCCATGTTCTTGTACGGGAAGCAATTAACTATATTTAAGTTCGATTCAAGTTCGTTGCCTTTATGATAATTGTACAAATTTTGAATGAATATTACTGCAATTATTTCATTTTTAAGTGAACCAACTTCATTTGAACCATTAATTTATTTATGTGTTTACACATACAAATAATAACAACAACAACAACAAACACTCTGCATAGACATGTGCTATATATGTTATTATTTTGTATTATTTTGCAACGTTTCGGTCGTATAGTTGAAGCTTTTCTTTGGGAGAGTAATAACTTTATGACCAAACGGATCGCCATCTAACACTATTATGTGTGTATGAGGACAATTGGTAATAATATTTGGTAGTGGTGAGACAGCTTTCTGTTTAGAAGCATCATAAGTTTGTCACCATAGGTAATATGGTCATCCTTTGTCTGACAGAATTTATGATTACATTATAGACCTTTAGGTCTCCAAAAAGCAGTAATGTGAGTTGGAACAATATTGCATATTAAACAGTTTTTGAAGTTTTTTTAATCACCTGTTTAATTGTTAGCTATTTAACATGTTAAAAAAATGGCTCACTTTGAAACATTTACAAATACGTAACCGGTGGCATCATCGAATGAACAATACCTTACCTGCACAGGTCCTTAATTGAAACATTATAACGTTAGTATTGCGCATATTAACAACGTCATGTTTGTGTAACGATTTGTAAATATGTATTAAAACGTTGTTCAATAACGTAATGCAGCGCTCTTGGAATAACTCTAACGATCTTACCACACAACTATGTATTGCGATAGTAGAAGGTTACGCATACAGAAGGTTACATATTTTGCAGTGAACTTTGTATTAAAGGAAATCAACTGTATTGTTAACGACGACTTTGCTTCTCGATAACATGATGTACCACTATCCATTAAAGCCTACCCTAGCCCTGGACCCAACTAACACGTCTGGTGGTAGAAATGAAAATATACTAGTAGTAGACACATCCGGAATATGAACAACGCCACATTACGTTAAACTTCTAAATTTTTACAAAACGTTTTACATTATACGATTGTAATTCTATTACGACTGAAAACAGTTTCCAAGTTTAGTTTCTTTGAAAAAATGGTATGCGATTATCTTGTCCAATATATAATTCAAGCCAATACTATTGGATGCGCATCCTCGATGCAGTTTGGCATATGTGGTTTGCATTTACACGAATTAGACCATATCTTCTTAATTATAATGTTAACATATAAAACACGTGCGCACGTTAAGGTGTTCAGTTTCAAAGATGTTGACACATATGTGCACTCACAAATTCGTTCGATACATAATAAGTTGCAAAATGTATATATGGTTAAAAGAATAGATTTTTATTTTATGTTTTACTTTTCTGAGGGTTGAAATAGTTTACATATCCTTGGTAACCAATATGTCCTTCAACTTTTAAACATATCATTCATACATCGTACATCGACCCTTAACTGTTATTTGAATGTTAGATCTACGTGTTAGCATACGGGTTTAAGACAATGACCTTACAGCAGATGTTCAAATGATGTTTTTCAAATTGTAAATAGTAGTGTGTTGATGAGGGCATGCCAACGTTGCAATCGCATTTTTTTTTTTCGCATTTCTATTTATAATACTATATGTCGATTGTCTCAAGGTTGAAGCTCTCCATAACAGACTGTTTATTATTTCATTAATATGATATGGACCAGTCCTTTTAATGGCCGTGTGTAAACATATTGTGAAGACCTAACAGTTTTCTATTTATAGTATTCATATTTAGTCTATTGAAATACCTTGCAAGTTGTCCCTCAACTTTTAAACATATGACTAATACATCGTACAGCGACCCTTAACTGTTGTTTTAATTTTCCATCTACGTGGTAGCGTATGGGTTTAAGCCAATGACATTATAGAATGGGTTCAAATGGTGATTTAAAAATTATACATAGTAGTATGTTGATGAGGGCATGCCAACGATGGGTTCGCATTTACAGATAAAAAAACCTCTAATTATAATTTCTATGTGTCGATTGTCTCAAGGTTGAAGCTTTCCATGACAAACTGTTTATTATTTCATTTATATGATATGGACCAGTCATTTAAAGGGCCGTTTGTAAATATATCGTGAGGACTTAAAAGTTTTCGATGTATAATATTCATTATATTGGAAATATCTTGCAAGTTGCGGACCATTCATAATAAAATTGGAACTGAAACGACATATGTTTTTTCTTTAAAATTAACAAGGCGATCTAAATTGTGTATGCCAGTATATTTGTAACCTAGACCAGTCCATCTAATGTCTCTACAAACAGTACTCCTTACAAATGATCAATAAGTTTTGTTGATTGTAAAATTGAGATTTTAACCATATATTAATATGCTTAATAGGAACATTTAAAATGACTGACTTTACAACATGCAACTCATCTTCATCACGTTCATGTACACATCTGATGTTTTTCAAGCTGTTTCCATTTAGCGTACATGTAAGTTGAAGGTTTTGCGAACAAAGACAAAGGTGAACATCTAACCATGTTGGTATGTTTCGTCTTGAAACTGTTACATGTAACCTTTGATCCTGAACTTATTTCAATTCAATAGTGGATAGATAAATCGTATACCACAGCAACTTTGTAATCAATATACTAACCATACAATGTAAAGCGCGCTGGCTTGCTTCCCTGTACGAGTCTATTGTAGTGACAGAAATGTTTATTTTTCACAAGTTTTGACAAAATTGAAACGTAAAACGTGCAATTATTCGATCTTTGCTATAAGGATAATCGTCATTTTGAAACATTATCATTATACGACTTTTGTTTTAAATTTGGCATCAGATATCGACCAAACGTGCACAGCTTGTCAAAAATTGCAACATAATTACATACAAGTAGTAATAATAAGCCTACCCATGATAGTGTATTTGTATGAATATAAATGCAAACATAATGTTTGTACGATGTACAGGCGTACGGCATCAATTTTTTTCCATTCGACCGAATATACATTTGATAGACAGATCCACAAAGTTTGAATTACACAAATGTACGAGATCAGACGAAACAAACAATTCGTGATGTCCCCTGTTTGGTTTAAACAAACTTACCAACACCCGATGTTGAAGAATACTTACAGTTAATGCTTTTTTTTACCGAATACGTAGAATCAGAAATTAAGTGATTTCGTTAGTGAAATAGCGAAATTACTTTTAATTTTCAAAAAGATATATACATTTTTTTCTTAACATGCAATTCGTTTAAAAAATATAATAGTATAATAAATGTATTAGAAATAAAGCTAATTTAGTTTAGCTTGTAATATAGATATCAATTTATGGATGGCTTTTCTAGCATAAACGTGTCTTCAGTTAATATTTTTCCGAGCTCACATTTAATGTGCTATCATGGACAATAAGTCGCATGTATATTAATTTGCACTTTCTTCTGAACAGAGCTTGTTCTCTGATTATGTGTTATTTATGTCCAACATAACAATCTGTCAAAGCGAGTTATTAGGCCTGTTGTCTTGTGTAACACAGGTCATGTTACAATGTTAAATGCAACAGGGCTGTGGATGATAATTTGCTAATAATTACATATATGTTTATGTGAAACATTGAAGCCGAAAGGAACGATTACATTTATTGTCTTAATGTTCTTTAGTTACTATTAAGAAGCAACTCACATCATATGTTGAACAACAACGGGATAATATAGAGTAAGACGACATTTATTGGCATTAATTATATAGAAATGCTTTTATAATATGAAATTGCTCATACTTGCAGTGGTTTGAGATATAATATATATCTAGTGTTGTTTTGTGTACCAAAGCAATAATTCATAAAATTATTATAATGCAATATCAGTATTTGATTTTTCTTTATTGGTTAAATAATGTGGGCCATTCCGGATATTAAGGGACTGAAATCTTTATGTGCACATTAGCGTTCATATATAACGACCGATCGGTTATATAGAATGATTTCAGAAATAAAGCATGGACAATTTATGTTGTAAAGACGTAAGTGAATTATAATATGTCTTATAGTTTCAACATTTTAAGTAACACAATATTTACTAACACAGTACTGTTGTTTAAATGAAGCCACTTTTCAAATGTATTAACCAGCATGTTAACTTGCATTTTTGCATATTTGTCTGACTTCACCTCAGTTATTGCCTTTTTTAATTCTGATATAAACAATCGGGTCTTTTAACTTGTGCTATGCGTAGCTAAAACAACGAATATCTCTTGCATTGATCGAACTTTAAAACATGAAATCAATCACCTCTTAAGGCAAATTGTTTTTGGTGGAGTTTTTAGACAAGCGTTGACTGTGGGTGTATCCGTATCCGACGCACACATGTCATATTATAATTATATAATTTATATTCTTAAAAAATGTACTTAAATGGAATATACTAGAACTATCACTAAATGAGTTGCGATCTGGAATAAAACTCTGCTTAATACATGTGCTTAAAGTGTCCCCAAGATTAGCATGAGAGGTCCGTACAGGCTAATCAGGGACTTCACGTTTCGCCTAAAATGGGGTTTTGTTTACAATGGATTTCATTTTAACTTAAAACTCGATTGACATTAATTTGGAATACAACTGTCAAGTTTAAATGTACCTTTGTTCACCATAATAATATCCCTTAAAACACCAACAATATTTTAAACTTCAAATAAGTGCAATTCCTAAAACATATTGTTTTGTATTGACGTGACACATTTTCAATATTTATATAGAGGTAATAACAATGTGATATTAACAAGCTGTTACATGTGTACATGTATTGTAGCGTGATTTTATTTTGATTTGATTTCGTTTTGAAATATTTAAAATTATCGGAGAATAATTCCTAATACCATTTCTTTATATCCCGACTAGGGACTACTTTTTTTTTAATTGTCATTTGATTGGAATTTGAATGTCCAGTAACATGTATCATAATATTTGAATTATCCGTCTTGTCTGCGTTTCTATTTTTCACTTGTGTGACCAATCCTCTTTGTTGTTGGAAACAGGTAGTCTCAGCCTATACCACACTGAAAAGGGAAATACGTAAATTTTATAAATTAATTACGGAATTCATGGTTTTTTATCGGATCAAGCACATGACGACCCTTGTAATTTAAGGACCAGTAGCAGCCCCTTCAAATTTAGTTTGAAACCCATAACGAATTTCTTGGAATACATCAAGCCGCTGGAATGTTGATTTCATAACCCAATTACTAAGCGTCAGCGATAACATAGTACGGGTATAAAACGTGTCAATAGCCGCTAAATTTAATATGAAAATAATAATTAAAAGTTTTATATAAAAAGAAATTGATTTGTTTTGGGGTAATAACTTGAATTCTTTCTCAGTAAAGTGCAAAATTATTACTCGCGCACGCGCCATTGCAATATGCATTTATTCTTCCGCTTTAATAGCATAATGTATTTCGTGTCAGTCATCTGAAGGAATATTTGAAATTTGATATCTGTAGGATTACATTGATATGTTCACTTTAACGAGACTTGATTTTAAACGTGTAATTAATTATTTTTATTAAATGGTATCGACGTTGTAATCCAAAGCAAGGTCTTTATATTAAATTCTTGTTCTAATGGCTGCTCAGCCCTTTATAGAGGTGTATATGAGAGCATGGAACAACAACTCTGCGTGAACGATTGATACAATACAAGACCGGGGAAAAAGTTTGTTTTTGTTTAATTTAATAGTGTTCTTCTTATGATAACTACTATTATTAACAATAATAATAAGATCCATATAAAGTTGACAGATGAAGTTCCGTTTGTTTTTCGTTCATTATATATATGCCATTTAAGTCGTGTATTATAGCTAGCACATAGAAGAGAACAGAATAGGATTATTGTCTTAACTCGTCCCATTTTGGGACAATGGTTTCCTCATGTAATTGTTTTAATATTTTATAGACTTGGAAGCATTGTATCAATGACTAAATGACTTAATTCCTTAATGACAAAGTACATTACAAGTTTTTTGAGTTGTATACTTTCTTAATTCCACTGAATTATATGTGTACGTAACACAATTTTACCACAACGTAAAAAACAATCAATGCAGTTGGGTACAGAGCGGTATTGTTAATTTTCCGATAAACTTTCTGCTTTTTTTTAAGGTAGTTTTTTCGTAGTTTGTTTTTCAGTTATTTTTCTCAAAATGTTTGCCTTTTTTTGTCGTAGGGATGGAATCTCGAGAAAAATGAATATATTCCATCAATCATGATGTATATATGAGCCGTTTTTGCTGTCATAATGAATATTGTAGACGATATTGATATTGCGGTTGTCAGGCAAAGTCTATGACTGCGACAGTACGAGCGGGTATGAGTCGTGTCGTCAGCAAGTAAGCGAATGTTGACCCTGATATCATTAACGATGTCGTTAATGCATATCAAAGTAAGCAATGGACCTAGAATGGATCTTGTGTTTGTTGCAGTAGTTGTATGCAAAAATATCATTTAATTAAATTTGGTTTTTAATTTTTACTTAAAACACAATTGTTTGTAACCCCATTCTTCTGTTTTCGTTCTGTTAACCAAAGCTTTTTAAATTAAAAACAAAGATGATAAGTTATGTATAATATAATTAAATTAGGTTTTTAAACATTTCATTAAGTTGAAAACTTTTTGTAAACAAATGATTAAACATCATTATTATACCCCACAAACGAAGTTTAAGGGGTATATAGGAGTGAGCTTGTCTGTCTGTCGGTCGGTCGGTCTGTCGGTGTGTCTGTAGGTCGGTCCGTATTAAGTGTCCGCTCTCTAATTCGAGTTGTTTTTATCCGATTTTCACCAAACTTTGTTAAAAGTTGTATCTAGATGATGTCTAGGTCAAGTGTATATATGGGTTATGCCGATTAAAAAACTAGGTCACGGGGTCACTTAGTGCGTATTCTTTGTAAATGCGGCGTGTGGGCGTGTTCGTTACCTTAGTGACAAAGTTCTAGTTCGTTTTTTCGACACCATGACATATATGGTACGAGCTGTGATTCCCATAATTCTTGAACTCTGTACTTAGCATTTACGTTGCAGTGAAAAACATTGACATGTATACTTTGGATTGCTTTTCTCACGCACTGTTTGGATCAAATTTAAAAGGTCGAGTACTGCTTTATTGTTGAAATTCAAAATGTTAACCGCTTGGTTAAAATACTACACATCCGTCAATATTATGCGTTTAATTTAGTTAACGGTTATCACAATGTAACATATCGGTTAACAGAAGGCGTCACTCTTCAGTTGGTTCGAGAGGTTCATCTCTTGCTCGTCGTTCAATACGTAAACATTCGGCGACTTCAGCGAAGATTCGGCGAATTTTATAACAACGATCGTCATGAATTCGCCGTGTACACTTGAGGTAGAACTCTTCTTCATGGAGCTTTCTTCTGTCATTTCGCATCAGGCACGATTCGCTCGGGGATTGATTTTACATAAAGATGCCTTGTTCCAAAACACTTTATATAGACGGACTATTCAATACATTTTCTAAAGACGGTCGTCTCTTCAAAACACTACACATACGGATCTTCAACATTCTTCGAAACACTTTATAAATATTTATTATTCTATACGCATAATATATACGGACTCCTCAAGACACTTTATAAAAACGGACCCTTTAATACGCTTCATAAATCTGGGCAATATAAGACAATTTATTAAGACGGACTTTTCAAGACATTTTGTAAAAACGGAATCGTCAAGACATTTCATCGAAAACGGATAGTAAACCGACCGTTTTAATTCGGAATTAAAACAAGCATATAATAAAATCTGAAAAGGGTAGTGAGTTTAACAGGAACCAGTTTAATTATATCGATCAAATTTATGACACACTGAGTTTGTTTTGATTTCCGGGAACAAACACAAATCAAATAATATAATATGTTCATGACATTCACTAGAACTAACAAATCCTTAACGGATATGGATAATTATGAGCACAGAAGACAGACAACGGAAAGGATTTTTAACATTAAGTTCAGCCGAACGATCGACCTATTAAACGATTGAACATCCACAAAGTGTCTTGAAGACAAACAAACGGCCGAACGGAAATAAGTTTATAGGGTACAGGTGCAAAAACGCACAATTTCCTATGCATTCTCTATGAAAACTGTATATACACATAACTCTGTAAGAGAGAATACTTTACAAGTTTTATTTTTAACATGACAGACGAAGTAGGCATATGCCTCAAAATTCAACAATACTTATTGGCGCCGAAACTATCCATAGCCCTGATGGTGAATTCCGATAACGTTTCATAAAGACACAGATAAACATAGTTCTATTTTGAAAATGGACGCGATTATATAATTGAATAGTGTTTAAAGGAATGCGCACAATACAGTACATTATTTGTGCACATGTATCTTTTGATGGTATTGTGCAATACAAAAATATATAAATACACATGAAATTAAATAGATCTATGACGTGACAAAAGAGTTGTTAAGACGGATTCAAATTCGTTATGATATCGCAAAAACCTGTAGATTGTTTTGTACACGGCATTCGGTCTATAGAATCGACAACATCACAACGGGAAAATGTAAGGGTATAGATTACTGTTTACGCATTCGGTCACGTGCTGCTTTGTGTGAGCTAATAACTAACCCCATGCAGGACATCTTTATGGGTTGTAATATCGTTCGAAGGGAGAGTCGGAACTTAGAAACATGGCGCCACCCACAAAGCGAAATATATTAGTACAAATGACAAGACATTCTGTGTTACGAGTCAGTATTTGATAAATGGACAAGCGAACGGTGTGTCGCTCAAGATGGCGACCAATCATTTGAGGGCAGCATGTGCAAGAACCTCCCGGTTTTACCTGAGCTTGGCAACAACTGTTTGAACAGCTATGAAACAGCAGTCGTTGAAAACAATGCCGATTGGCTATGAGCAAGGTACAAACAATTTAGTCAGCTGGAATTTAATATTGAGTGACTCGCCGTCCGTTTACATTCCTAATCAATGCTCACAAGGTGCAGTATGCTACACCGTATCTGTCATTGTCTTGGACAAAAGTTGTCAAATCAGAGTCGTGACTACAGAGCCATGCACCTCTTTGTTAACTTGCGAACTGTCTCATCAAATGATAGTTATTAAATAGATATTGGAACCTTTGATATAAAACTGCTGAAGTCCAACAATAATTTTACTTATAAAGATGGGGTGCTGACAATTTTGCAAGTTGATACTTCAGAAATAGAGGCTACATGCAGTTATTTACTCTCAACTTGTCGACAATACTTACAGTGCAATTAATTGTCTAAGCAAACAACAAGTTCCACAAAAGCTACATGCAGAGGACAGCGTTCCAACATGAGAACAATCATTCTGAATGCCATCAATTTAAACTAAAATGGTCATACCATGTCGGAAAGCTTGGCATCGACTAAAATATCAATTGTTGCAGATAAGGCAAGCAACTCAATAAAAAAAGTTTGTAGATACAAATAAAGGACACCTGCTGTATCAACTGAACATTTCAGACCTCATAAAGTTGTAGTATTGCGCAACAGATATTAATTCAGGTTTACCTGGTGATCGAACACAACGTAATTACCTGAACCGTCTTTTGGCACGTTACTTTCATAACATGTTTCTGCCATTTGTATGTTTGCGTAGAGTATTGATTTTAATTCTCAGGTGATCAGAGATATAANATGTGTGTGTGTGTCATTTATGTCATTTATGTCGTGTTCTACAGCTAGCACATAGAAGAGAACAGAATAGAATTATTGTCTTAACTAGTCCCATTTTGGGACAATGGTTTCCTCATGTAATTGTGTTAATATTTTATAGACTTTGAAGCATTGTATAAATGACTAAATGACTTAATGTCGTAATGACTAAATACATTACGAGTTATTTGAGTTGTATACTTTCTGAATTCCACTAAATTACGTAACACAATTATACCACAACGTAAACAACAATCAATGCAGTTGGACACATATCGGTATTATTAATTTTCCGATAAATTTTCTGCTTTTTTTTTCAAGGTAGATTTTTGGTAGTTTTGTTTTTCAGTTATTTTTCTCCAAATGATTGCATTTTTTGTCGTAGGGATGGAATCTCATGTAAAATGAATATTTTTCATTAATCAGTACAAAGTAATATGTGAGTGTAAGGTCTAAGCAAAAAGGTTTATAATGAGTTATTTTCGTAGAATTAAACAGACAAAAAAGTAAAAGGAAATAAGGTCAACAATTAAGATTATTGTATTGATTTATACAAAACACTTTTAAATTGTTGGTTTTTTAATTGACAACAACAACGACAACAACATAATAAGCAATAAGCAATATATATGTACAAGCTCAGAGCCTAAATACTTGCTTCATGGCTGATGTGGATCATACAACTAATTTTAAAAATGGTTAAAAATTATTTATTTTAATATTTTTTCGACTTTGTGCAACTTTATATAAGGAATGCACAGTAATGATATAATACAACCGTACAATGGTCATTATTTGTTATTGCTATGTTGCGTGATTAAAACAGCAGTTGCTTTCACGATAATCATTGTAAAATGCACCTTTAAAATATTCTTTTAATTGTCTAGTCAGGTCACGTTTATATGACAAATGCAAGTACGTTTGGCCTACATTATAGAGATAACATATTGGCAGTGAAAATGCATGAACATGAAACTCACGATTTAACGCAGGAATTATTTATTATTGTCGTATTAGGCAAATACACGCCTTAGTTAACTATATATTTTAATATTATTAATAGAAGAGTTGATTTCGCAGCCATTTAAGAACTCCATATAAGAACACGTCTTTAAACATGTAATCAATCGATTAAACAGTTGAATACAAGATTTGTACTTTAGTTGTTAGCGATGGACATCGGATGATGTAATATAAATTACATAAAAATACACTCAATAAACGTTCGAGTATTTTATGAATAAATCGCACAATTAGTGTGACACTTTACATTAATGAAATGTTAATACTATCTAACACTGAAATCAGCAAATATTCCCCACATCAGTATATATCTTAAGTGGCAACCTAAATGCCAACAAAGTAAAAAAGTATAAATAAATCATGATTACTTTTTTAATATACCTGTTCCAAATCTAAAATCTATTAAAGGAAGATATTTTAATTTGTATACTCGTGTTTATTATTAAAATGCTTTTCTTGCACATTGTTGTATATCTTTGCATTTGCATTTACAGGGAAATATTAATTGTCGAGAGAATAGAACACGTTTTCCGATGTACGTATAAAGGTCTGTTAGAATTAAAACTCGGGTATTACACGTATTTTTTTATACTTTTATACTGTATAAGCATAATTTCCATTTTGCAAAGGAGTAATGCTACTCAAAACAATATATTAAGAGAAAAGTACAATTCGAATTCAATTTAATGTTTACCGAGTTAGTACAAATACACCTTAGAGAACCAACGCAAATGTATGTCCTTAAAAATAGACGTCAAATCTGTTCTGTGTATAATACATGTTCATACCATACGCCGTGTCCTCTATGTGCATCCGTGGATAGATAGAGGAAAGTACTCATCAATAATACTAGGTTGGACGTTTGCATTTTAAAAGTTCTATCAAGTCCTTTCTAAATCCGGATCCTATCATACAGTATAGAACAAAATTCAAACCGTTGTTCAAAAACATACAAATCATGCAAACATCTTCCACAACACTCGAATATGACACGTTTGATTTCAGCAACAGTGTCCAGTAAATGGCACCAGGGGCGATGCAAAAGCAGAAAGTGAGGCTCAAAATAATTATTCGTCATGTGATTATTCTAAGCATGTGTTGACTTCCTCTTTTGCCTGATGTTTGACTACCACGAGCTTGAACAGCTCTTTTGCTGTTAATGATACTGATAAGAATTGACACGTTACATACCATGATTATGCTGAACGGGCCAAGAAAAAACATGCTAAGTTATCTGTCACAAATAATAGCGATTCTTGAAAAACACAATACATATCTTGATTCATTTCTACAATGTCAAATGCGGTGTAATATGGAAAATATGCCACTGAGAGAAGCCCACAAACGAGTGCTGCAACAAAAAAGATACACTCATTTCATTAATTCTTCGTAATTAATGATGTCGAACTGAATTCGAAGAAAAAAAAACAATAACTGTACTTAAAATGGTTGTGTTTGTAGTATAAGTATCTTTAATCGTTGCAAATTAAGAATACACACACGTTGAAGTAGTGTGCAAAGAGATGACAACTTATGTTTTTTGGGGTATTCGACTTTAAAATGCACATACCGATTATGACAACGGCTATGTTGGGACGACATGTCAGTCTAACGCGATATGGCATCCAAACCCCCATTGCTCGCAAAACTGTAGCGATGACCAATATCCATGCCGAGATCGCTTTCAGTACATAGAAACCGTAATTCGAAGCACGACACAGCATCGTGAAATACACTATTCAATAAGTCATTTACAGGTATATATTGGTTTATATTTAAAAAAATAAAGTGCGTTGCAATTGTACTCATACTTTGTAGAGGTGACCGAACCTTGGTATGTTTTGGTATGTTTTGTACAGCCAAAGTTCGACAATGAAACATTATAACATTATCGTTGTCGTCGTTTTTTACCATCATCATAATCATTATCATCATCAATCTTATCCTCACCACCAGCGCCATAACCGCCGTCGTCATCAGGAATGGTATCACATATTCATCATCATGATCCTAAGCATCAACATATTCATCTTGAAAATAATCATTTACGGTATCTTCATTATCAAAGTCAACCTCAAAAGCAGCATTTTAATAATACCACCCTAATCATCACTGCCAGCATAAGCGGCATAATCATCATCATCATAAAAGTCGTATTAATCGTATTCATATTATTACTATCACTACATGATAAGCATCACCAACACAATATATATTTGTTAAAAAATCGCACAACGAAAATAAACATATAAAAACACCACGATGCTCTGCCCATTATGACGATGACCATCATGAACATTATTATGATGATGATTATGGTGACCATAGCACAACGGAGAATATTGACAGGGTACCGCTGTGATGCTCTTTTCGGTTGTAATCTTAACAGACCTCAAACGCATTTTGGTATTTAACACCTAAGTTGGACTGACAATTAAATGATGAGCAACATACATTGCATGATGACTTATCGCAATCCATGTATGAATTTACATACGTTTTCTCTTAATATAATTAGTAGTGCCACAGGGCCATGTACAAAGCAGATCTTAATTATGTTTTGTTTAACTCAACGGTGGCATTGATGCTTGGTAAAATACATAATTATACAAATTAATCTAGAGTAGTGTGCCTTAGTTATTTCATGTATGTGACCTATGGAAATGTCTTTGTAAAGAAACGGTATGACTATTTCATATGCATGCTACATTAAACACAATATATTGCTCATCACTATCATGTCTAGTTAATAATGACTGCTCATAACAGAACGAAACTAGTATAATGTAGATTGCATAATACCGTCAAGGGTAATGTGCAGCACATATTTTAACCAATAGTCGCTAGCCGGTAACGATAATACCAGAATGTCTGCTACAGCCAGTGCCGACAAAGTATCGCAAAGTGGTAGTCTTACGTCGCTTTCCTACATTTTAAATGTAAAAACACAATACATGTAAGCCTGCAATAAAAAGCAAAAATAAATTATATCTTCTGAACTTGAATCATCAAAGAGCTGAATTTTCGTAACTACGTGCAGCAATTCACATACATGTCGTATTTGATAAACAATCGAATACGGTTTTGCTAAGGTCTAACATAGCATATGGTGCAAAGAAGGTATTGACACTTTTTTTAAGTCTGATTGGGCTAAACATGTATTTACATAAGCCGAATCGGAAAGCTTATAAATGCACACATGGCGTTATTGCTATAGCCGAACCACGGAGATAATCGCGAAAGATGAGTTATTTCGATAATCCAATGCACTTTAATACACACGTGCTTATGTGATGAGTTTCTCCAATAAGAGCACCCATATTAGATAAGAACATATGCGATGAGTTATTCTGATAGCAGAAAATAGTTTCATTTATTTAGGCACACATGAGCTGAAGTATTGCGAGAATAGAACGCTATGTTATAAATATGCTCACGAAAAATTAGGTATTGCGACATTATAACACATTCTTTTCAATATGCTCCCATGAGATGAGCGCGTGTTAGGCCAAAACTGTGTTTGCTAGATATGCACACGTCAATTGCTTTAGTGCGACAGTAAAACGCAATAATATAAATATGATACCAGTATATGAGTATTTACGAAAGCAAAACGCAGTTTCTAATATATATATCGGATGACACTTTTCGACTGTGATATGCAACTGAGAGAAGCCCACAAACGAGTGCTGCAACAAAAACGCTTATTTCATTAATTCTCTATTAGAAAGGATGTCGAACTGAATACAAAGAAATAACAATAACTATTTTTTTTATATATAAAGTTGTTACATATATTTTGAGATATACTGATTAAAGCAACATCATATCAACCTTGCTTTGAATCAGGATACGATATCGTATAAGCTTTGAAGTTGCACGGTAGGGTATGTCAAGTAAATGTTACGTTCCAACTGTATGAAAACAAAACTAAAAACAGTTAACCATACTAAGCTCTTGTTACATGTATTAAGGTTTTGTATTACAGTCATAAACTCAATTATTTTCCCTGTCGGTCTTTTATGTATTTTGGATAACCACACGCTTTTCATGTCTGCTTGCATCGGTCATTGCACGTCAAATGTATGCTTCGATCAATGGTTCAATGACCACTCCACTTTCCATACGACATGAACTCTCTCTCTTTTCTCTCTCTCTCTCTCTCT
>VMBQ01001281.1:183539-205847 GCA_007657795.1 Dreissena rostriformis | reverse complement strand
AGAGATAAATCATGCAATGCTTTTAATGAGGCATCAAATTGTTATTTTATAATTATTTTATTGATTTTTGTTTCGTTCATTTCTTTCCACATATGTTACAAAACACGGAATGGACTTTATGTTTCACATTCTTGTCATATATGAAAGAGCTGAAATGGTAAAAAGGAATGGAATTCAAGGCTTTTAAGTCAAGTCGAAGTTTTGTCAACTCGAACGCTCATTTTTTTCTTATCTCTCTTTCTTGTCCACAAATCGATCATTTCATAAATTCATTAATAATAAAAAATCATGTATTTTATTTATTTGCCAAATAAATTGAGAATATATCTTTCACAATAACGAGATTATCGTCGCTCAAATAAGCAATTGAAACAGGTAGACATAACAATATAGAAATATCTGAGCGATTATGCGCAAAATGTAATTTCAGAGATATTGAAGACGAGTACCATTTTATCATGATATTCCCAGCTTTCAATTCACTGAGACAAATGTTAAATAAAGCACAACTGATCAATGACCATTTAATTAAAGATCGGATTTACACTCTTGACCCAAAAAATCACCAAATATAAAGAAAAGTTAGTTATATTCTAGTAGCAATTTTAGAGTCACGTGTATACATAGTAAATACTACAAAATACGGTAAGCGTAATTTATATTTTCCAACTTTGAAATGGAGCACAGTCATTTTGTTTACGCAGTGAATAGACGAAATGTGCTGTCGTTGTCTTGTAATGTATATGTATTGATGTATTTTATTTACACATCTTAGAATCGTGTTTATTGTAGCTACCACGATCATCACAGTTTAAACTTCATTTATGTTTAGTCCCCACTATCATGATTGTCATCGTCGTCTTAATCTTTAACAACTTGTAGTGACCTTATCTTCTGACACAAATATAAATCGTTCGTTTTGTTCGGTTTTGCATATAAGTCATTTAGGTCAGCAGGCTTTACATGTTTCATTTAGGTCATGTTATTTATCATTTTGTGTTTTATTACATTTTTTATAGATTTTACAAAGCCATTTTTTTCGAATGTTGTTTCCAGTAAAATACATTGTACTTCTTATTTCTAGCCTCTACATGAATCATACAATGTTTTGCAGGACGACATCATGATACCTACGAACGGCGATTTACGTCACGAGTGTCCGCACGTGGAGCTGAACGCGGTCCACGTTCCTTCGAGGCGCTCTCCCAACCCCGACGGCGACGTCGGCAGATCGAGACACCAAAAGACGTCTGGGAGTCAAGACACCAACCTAGGCATTCCTAGCGATTTCGTGCCACAGTTTGAAGATCAGATTCATCCAAATGGCGACAGGGGAAATTATTGCAACACAAACATACGCGAGGCTGTATATATTCCCAGGAAACGCTTTAAACTAAACGTGACCCATTCCTTTCCGTGAGGTCTGAACATCATACTCAAAAAGACTTATTCCAATCGGACGGTGATCTGACATTTTCCTCCAGCTACGGACAACATTTAGCTGAACGCTTTTCTGAAAACAGGGCTCAACCGTCTACATTTCGTAGGCCTAACTCAGACAATTCAAATTGACGTTTAGAAACGTCTGATATTTTTGCGGACTTCCTAAGCAAACCTTGATAAGGTTAACCATGTCAAACTAAATTTCATCATTAGAAAAGAAATGAGTATTTGTAAAGTTCCTAAGAGTTCTTAAATCTATGTATTCATGCTTTACTTCTTGTGTAAAAGTCTCAAACGATGTTACAGATTCGTTTCCCTGCAATATTGGAACCAGGCAAGGAGATAAATCGAGTTCGACTATTTTTGCCCTATTTATAGATGGGCTATCTTCACTTTTAAGGCTTAAATGTGAATCTGGTATTTTCATAACTAATGATATTCCAGATATTTTGTGTCTAATATTTGCAGACGATATCGCCAATTGTGCTGAGACCGCCATTAAGTTACAACAAGAATTTAACATTGTTGATCAGTTTTGTACTGATACTGGCATGGAAATTAATCTGGATAAGACTGAAATTATGGTATTTCGCAATGGTGGTCCCCTCCGAAGATATGAAACTTGGTTCTTCCGTGGACAACAACTTAACGTTACTCCTGTATACAAGTACATGGGGTTACTGTTGACTCCAAAGTTAAGCTGGAGCTCAGCCCATGATAAACTAGCTTCCCAAGCACAAAAGGCACTATTTGCAATAAGAAATTTGGCCTTTTTTCTGCAAAGGATTTATTTAAAATATTTGATACTATGGTAAAGCCAATATTATGTTACGGCTCCCAGATATGGAGTTATGAGTACAGCCCAGCTATTGAATCTGTCCATAATATATTTTGTAGAAAATTCTTACATGTTCGTAAAAATACCAATACTTGCATGGTCTTGGGGGAATGTGGAAGACTCCCATTATGTATCACTTATTTTACCAAATGTATCAGGTACTGGTGTAAACTGTTAACTATGACATCTGATAGATACCCTGGGCAATGTTGTATTATGCTTAAATCAATAGATGATGCTGGAAGAATTTGTTGGGCAACCAAAGTAAAATTTATACTTTTTACATACGGTTTTGGATATGTGTGATTATTACAAGAAATTGGTGATTCTGATATGTTTATCAAACTTTTCAGAAATAGATTGATTGACTGTTTTACTCAAAACTGGCATGACACCGTAAGTAATTCAAGTCGATGTCATCATTATAGTCATTTTAAAACCCTACTTAATGTTGAGCGATATTTGATNAGTAGAGCAGACGCTCCTAAGCCATGTAAGCATTCATCGTCTGCAGTGCAGACAGGCAGCGGTAATCGTTCCTAGCATAGTGAGTTACGGTTCTTAGCGAAGCTAAGGCTTCTAAGCACATACTGATTTGATAAATATGCTCTGTAACTTTAGTCGTGAGCTAACGCTCACAACTAAAAATAGCATGCCGCTAGTACGTGCAATATGCTAAAACAATTCCCATTAATCGTTTACTTGAAATTAACGAGAAACCAAACTGGATGTTAATCAATTCCATTGTATAGGCAATTTGACACCCGAAGCATGATACACATGTCAGAATAATTGAAATGTACTCGCATGCGCGGTGTAAACGCCAAGTGTGCTGTCTCGAATGAACACCATTAAATTACATGCTAATTTATCGATGCATTTACACAAGTTTGAAATCATTAAATTTCTCAGGCATTTTTCGGACCCTTAACGGTCAAGTTTGCTATTTTGAATACAATTTTGTATCGAAACGCATTGTGACACTGGTTTCACAATGATAAGTTGATAACACACATTTCATGCGGTGAATATGTCACTAACAAGTTAACAAACATAATAGTTAAACTTTTGTTTTCAGTTTAATTATTTAGAAACGTAAATTGCAAACTTATTTTCAAAGTCAGCAATTATTCCAACTACCTTTTAAAAAGATATTTCTTGATATCACTGGGGGCTAACGACGTCAACGCGTAGTCCGTTTCTCTACGACGTCGGGTATATGTTTCTCTACGAAACTCAGTGTCATTACACATGTGCAAATTAGTGGAAAAATTGGGATTAAAACAGGTTAGATTATGCTTTTGTAATAACAAAACTCTAAATTTAAGCACAATGACATTTCATAGGTCTGTTACATCAAATTATGTTCCAACATGTGTCTGGTTTATGCGGTTAAACATGAAATATACCGCTGATTTATCAAACCGAAGTCAAGTTTCAATTTAACAAATGCAATTAAGGTTTACAAATGTGTTAAATTGACACAATTTTGCAATTTCCATATTGATCTATGTATGGTTAAGCCACTGGTGTGTTTAGAAATGTGTAAGGTGACCCAGTTATCAAAAATAAAGGCTGAATAGTAGTATAAGGCATGATCATGTGTCTGACAGTATACGTATGTGCCTCGCTACGACAACGCTTAAACGTGTATGCGTTTCTCCCAGAAGACGTATTGGTTATCTCTCAAAGGCTAAAGTCATAAGAATGTGTTGGAATTAATACGTTCGTGTCAGAAGAGAAAGTCTCAAATTGAATACTTTGTTAGGGGATTTTGCTAAAACGACGTAATTATGCACCATCTTCTACTTGATCTGTATTTTTTTGTACTTTGCAGTGTATGTTATGATTTTCCTTAGCGTGTGAAGGGGGCGGAACTATATATAGTATCACGGTATTTAACTGTTATGACCATGCAGACGTATTTTTTGCGTCTTGTAGCAGACGTACTTTGAAAAACTTGTGACAAACGTAGACATTCGTCATCATGAGCAATCTGTCTATTTGTCACACTATTTTCAAGCGATAATGATGTCTTAAAGTACATATCTATATTTCAAGCTGCAATTTGATAAAACTGTTACAGACATGATCGAGTAAATCTGCTAAAGATAAATATTCTTGACATATAGGTGGGTTTTTTTTAATACAGGGTCATGGTTGAGGAGGAGGTAATAGCAACGGCACAACATGATACGAACAGCACAGTTGACATGGTAATGCACATTATTATTATATAATTAAATTCACGACTAGGCCAAAGGAAACGATCAAAATCGAAATTCCATATAGAGACCGACGTTATGTTTTTATCAAACGGTACTCTTTATCAAATAACAGTCGATTCTCGTTATCTCCAACTCGCTTATCTCGAAACTCTGCTTATGTCAAAGTAAATCCCATGTCCCAACTACGATCCTTCTTTATGTCATACAGATTTTGATGTTTACATTGCATATATGAAATCGATTTCCTTGAAAATCGGTTATCGCCAACTAATTTTGAGATTAATTTCATGTTCGTATACATGATTTTACCTGTAACGGCCGTATGGTGTGGATAGTAGGACCCCAATGACACAAATCCGCAATTGCCTAATCAATGTATTGTTGTAAAGGTGTGGCAGTGGGTTTCTGTCACACGTTATTGTTTACTGCGTGCATCATAGCCGGTAAATTTACCTCGTGTTACATTGCGATTACTTTCGGTTTTCCTTTGTCTGTTTTCGTGTACGGTTTTCCTCCAATGTTTATCTCCATCTCCGGATATTTCCAACTATTTTTTTATATGTCCTTAAAATTCCGAGAAAATTAGAGTCGACTGTTAATCAAATCATATTGCATTCATGCAATTATATAAGCATCATACTTGTAAAATTTAGGATGCCAAAAGAGGTCATTTGCCGGTCTTTACCAAATAGGCTACACATTCACAGGATTTGCAGGATACGACTTTCAAATTGGAGTTAAATCATAGTATAAAAAAAATCTTGTTTTGTTTCAATGTTTCCCTACTCCTTTCATTGAAGGGTCGTTTAAATTTATGATTTACACCTTCGCCCCTGGTACAATTTCAACCGACTGTTTTAATCAGTTCAATTATATTGCAGATAGCAATTTGATTGTGAAGTTTTATACATCATTATCACTTGAAAGTCAGTGACAACAGACGAATTTTCTCATTATGAGTATTTTCACCTTTTGTCACTAGGTTTTTAAATGTCGTCTGTTGTAATACGCAAAGATGTGTTTGTAGGAACCAATAAATATATATATATATTATTTGGTTCCTGTAAACACATCTTTGCGTATTACAGCGTATACATCTTTAAAATTTTCAGGAAGTTAACAACAACACTGTGTTGCCACCGTCAACGAAAGAACAAAGAAGACGGAGATACACGTGCGGCGAATGCCCTTACATGTCATTTTCCAGAGGGAATATGTTTAGACACAAGACATGTGTTCATTCTCAGAAAAAGAAGACATGTCCTACATGTTTCAAGAAGTTTTCCCAAAACTATGACCTTTTGCAACACCAGAAGAGTGTTCATCAGAATACAAAGCTGATGTGTGAACTGTGCCCGAAAACCTTTAATAATAGGTTTTCTTTGAGACGACACCGTCTTTTGAAGCATACAGGCAAAAGCCAGTATGTGTGTAGGCTGTGCGGGATAAGGTTTTTTGAAAAAAACAGTTATACTGGGCATATCAACAATCATTCAAATACAAAGCCGTATGCCTGCCATGGATGCAAGAAAGAATTTGCCTACAAGTCATCGCTTCATAGACATGTCGCTATATGCAAAAACAAAGATCCTAACAAGTACAGGTGCAGCACATGTGATAAAACCTTCAAGTCATTGCCATCAATGAAGGCCCACACCAAAGGCGTTCACGGAAAAAAAGATTTGATTTGTAGTTGCGGCAAATCCTTTTCATGGCCTAGTTCATTGAGCAGGCATATGAAAACATGCAGGAGAGTGCAGTAATAACTTCAATTTTAAAGTTATACCTTAGATATAATCAGTTTGCGTGCCACTCACAATTTCATGCAGTGACAGCAACGTGGGCGAGAAGTCATTGTTCAGATAAGCAATGTATTCTCGTGCCTAGATGTTATTTTTTACGCTTACACACACATACAAGGAATATGTGTTTATTATGATCAAATTCTCCTTTGGTACTGTTTTTTTTTTTAATATTTGAACTTATGATTTTAAATGTTTCCCACGGTGTGGTCGGATATTTTGCTCATACCATTTGCTGAAAAACCCATGTGTACAGAGAAAAGGCTAAATTGAAATCAAGGGTTTAACTCATTTGTACCTGTAAAGATTTTGC
Organism: Dreissena rostriformis; assembly: GCA_007657795.1. Lineage (NCBI taxonomy): Eukaryota > Metazoa > Mollusca > Bivalvia > Myida > Dreissenidae > Dreissena > Dreissena rostriformis. Next base: position 199,223 of record VMBQ01001281.1, on the reverse strand, counting down.
GGCAGATGACTTAGCATAATACATTTTATTTACTTGCAGATATCAGTTGAGATCAGCCAATTTATAATCATTTGACCTTGAAAATATTGTGACAAAAGTAGACATTGCTCATAATAATATGTAATAATCTCCTTGATGATATCTCTGACACGGTGACTTATTATACAATCAGTGAAATTACACGATTCATTTTCTTCGACATTTTATATTTTTCGTAAAAAAAACNCATTTGACCTTGAAAATATTGTGACAAAAGGAGACATTGCTCATAATAATATGTAATAATCTCCTTGATGATATCTCTGACACAGTGACTTATTATACAATCTGTGAAATTACACGATTTATTTTCTTCGACATTTTATATTTTTCGTAAAAAAAAACATGCTTATTTTATGGCTTAAAACATTGCTGAACACTTGCTGAATCTTGCAATATCTAGTATGTATTCTGCTCTGGTATGCTTTATTCTGATTAGCTTCAATTGTTAACTTTTTGTTATATTTGTATTTGACCTTCGAAAAAGGATTCGAAATGCTATTGGCTATGCCACTGTATCAGTTCATTAAGTTGCTAGTTGTTGTTTTTTTCGATCGTTTGCGTTAAAACCTAGTACCACTTTTTTAGGGTGCATTAAAAAAAACAGAATTGAGACACACGTAAATAAAGGAGCTGTAACTACATTTATGGAAAAAAAGGGCAAGTTCATGATGCTAATGATTTCTCCTTTTCTTAAATGTGGTATAAACAAATGTGATGTAAACAATTCCATTATTTTAAGTTTCACCCAAGCATATTTCGTGTATGTTTTTGTTTTAAATAAAATTGCAAACCATGCAAATTAATAATGTAGCGTGTTTTTTATTATTTAAACTCGCAAAGATCCACAGACTTGGCCGAACGTGTTTTCCATTTGCATTAGTGAAACATGTTGATCATTTACACGAACAATGTTGACGAAACTGCTTATTTTATCGTTTGACTATTAAGCCTCTCCTAGCATTGGTTTCTTTTATCAAGACGTATAATGTTTGCGTTAGATATATTTTGTCGTCTGCATTAACGAACGGAAAGCAAACACAACATACAGAAATGGTGAAGGACTGTGAATAGTATGAATCTATAGAGCAGTTGACATTTGGACATCATGGGTTATATATGCCTGGATCTTGTGGAAGCCATAACAAGAGAGCGATTGAAAGCTTTGTTGTGTCCCCCTTCGAAGAAGATTGGGTATATTGTTTTGCTGGATGAAGGTCGGTCGGTCGGTCTGTCTGTCTGTCTGTCGGTCTGTGTGTCTGTCGGTAGATTAGTTCGTTTCCGATCAATAACTTGTGAACGGATTGGCCGATTGGCTTGAAACTTCACATGTGCATTGGCCTTGGACAGTAGATGACCCCCATTAAAAAAGATGTCACTAGGTCAAAGGTCAAGGTCACTGTCACAATACATATGAAAATCGTCTCCGATCAATAACATGTCAACGCATTGACCAATTGGCTTGATACTTCACATGTGAATTGGCCTTGACAGTAGATGACCCCTTCTGAAATTGGGGTCACTCACTAGGTCAAAGGTCATTGTCACAATAAGTGTGACAATCGTTTCTGATCAATAACTCTCTAACCAATTGACCGATTGACCTGATACTTCACATGTGCATTGGTCTTGGTCAGTAGGTGACCTCTATTGAAATTAGGGACACTAGGTCAAAGGTCAAGGTCGCTGTCACAATAAGTGTGAATATAAAGGCCCTGTTTTTGGGGCATATGTTTCCGACCACGTAAGTCTTGTTTATATTAGATTTAAACATATATATTAAGTTCATTAAAGCCGTAACAGTAATGAACATGTGTAAAATATTATGGAAATTAAACATATGTCTCATTCATGTATCAAATGTAAGTCCGTGTCTCACATGCGGTAGAATTTTTGAGCAATCAGCCTTGTGATGCTGCCTTACGGGCTGTGTACCTCGAGTAGGCATCCGGTAGTCTGGGACGATTGCTTTTTTCGTTTTCGCCTTTTCTTAGATTTTGTTGGTGTGTTTATTCGTGATACCTTTCGCAGAGGACTTTCTGTCCCTGTAGATTTTGTCGGAATTATCAATTTGCCAGAAACCGGATTGAATGTAATATTTTCAGCATACTTTTTTATGTCGCCACCCATAATATTAAACGTGCGATTTCTGTATTGTACACCTGATGCAGTGTCACAAGGCATCTCCCACATAAAGGAAACCTTTTCGTTTGGATGTTCATGCGCACAATGAAGCACGGCATCTTTTGCACTGGGAAATGGCAGTCTGCAGTAACTGCAAACTGCATGTACTATGTCCTGAAATAGATAAGAAACTTCGTTGAGTAACCTATACATTATATTTGTACTTCGTTGCACAACCAATACATACTCTGTGCGAAACCTATACATAAAGCGACTTGTAATTTCCTTCCAAACAAAGCGTTTGAATGATTAAAATATATGTTCGTAACATGTTTTGTAATTTAAAATGTTTAATGTACAGTGTATCAAAGTAACATGTAGTTTCATTTAAGTTAACTTACTGTAATTTGCTATTTTAACAGAATAACCACCTTATGCATTACTTCAAATCAATATATTTCGATTTAAGCTCAAAATCAATGTAACGGTTTCAACTACGCGCATTTGTAATTAGTTTGTTATTGAAAATAAGTACCTACCATAACTGGATGTTCCGTTTTTTCATCCATAAATACCAGAAACGATATTGAATTGGCATCTCTATCCAACCATTTGTCTGATTCAGTCGTGTAATAACACTGTGTTTCGTAGAGAAACATATACCCGACGTCGTAGAGAAACGGACTACGCTTTGACGTCGTTAGCCCCCAGTGATAACCTGATTTCAGGACAATAAGGCGTTTTAAGTTCATAAGTCATAATACAGTCGTTTCGCTGTATAATCGTTTTATAGTAGACACTCTGCGTTAAAAGTAAGTCAAGAGGGTGAACAATAATTACATCATTAGTATTAAAGCAAACTTAAAAATATAAAATAAACACTAATAAGTAACGACGCGAAAAAACACGTCAAACCAAATAGATTCGGTTTCAAGCAACTATATACAGACATATACGTGTTATGCTATAACTGATGTTACGACGATAAGTGTAAGCTTATTATTGTTTTAAATTACTTATTTATGTAATGCGGTCAAATTATGTACATTGTAAGTTAGTATCTAAATGCGCAAATTATGTTTGCTTTATATATAGTTTTCTATTATGAGGTGTAATGGGTAATCTATTAATCTCCTAGTGTGGCCATATTATTTTGAGGTTCGTCATGACGTTTAACCTGTTTTCAGGATTATTTCCCTGAGTATCAGAACCGGAACGTTGGGTAATTTTCTGTTCCAATGTTTTACAAAGCGCATTTTAAGATACATCCAGGTTAAAACTTTCAATGGTTTGGAGAAAGCAATTATCGTATATCCCTTAACGCCAACTTGTGTTTGCAAAAGAACTTTTGTCATATACATGTACCTTACAATCCCATAATAATTGTAACAATAACTGCGCTTTGAATAAGAATATATTTTATCTCAATTTACCTCATACCTTGCAAATAAGGATTGTATTTCATTTATATAAAAGAGGTGTCCCAAAGATGTGTTCATAAATTCACTTAGCCAAAACGTAAACAACCTGTTATACTGATCGTGGTTATAAACGCTGTGTTTATTTGCCCAGGATTGTAAACTGCAAACTCAGCCACAATCTTATTGTACTAATTGTGTTGATGAATCGTTAGATTGCTGAGTGATTTCATTATTTCAAAGAAGTACACCCGAACGCTTAAACGGACTTGTTTACAATTTGGCACAATTGGAATTATAAAAAAGTTAGTCATTATTATAGGATCAAAAAGAGTGAATGCATTATATTGAAACAAGCCAAGAAGCCCGAATAACAAAGTAAAATGATAAAATATATGTCAGTCTTTTTAAACCAGTGATAAACCAAAATGACAAAGACAATCGTTAAACACATCTTTTCGTCGTGTATACGTCATTGAACGAAATCAGTGAAATGATAAATACATGAACAAGATCGCCGTGGCGTAGTGGATATGGTGTCCGCCTAGCGATCAGGAGGTCATGGGTTCGAACCCCACTGGGAGAGTTCCTTTAATCTCCCTCAAAGACACCAAGTACTGGTTATAGTCCCGGGAAACGGACTCGAGAGCGTTTATATAAGCCTACGGCTTTCGATGCAATCGAGCTAAAATAAATAGGTTTAAACTAAATGATAAACATTATCCTCGAAATATGATAAAATGCATACATTGCACATTGAGCTTTTGAAATATGTTTTTAATTTCAAAGCCTGATCAGGTCTATACCATGTCAGACAATTTTAAATAAAGTAATTGCCTGATTTTTGCAAACGCGGCACTGGTTGTTCAAGGTCGCCGAATTGCGAAACGACAGTGTTAACCCAATGTTTTTCAACCTTGGTATAACATTGACGATGCTTGCAACATTTGCAAAATTCGATCACGTCGTCAACAGTTGAACCCCGCAAAGATCGACAAACAGGCTTTTGTTGTAACATTCCTGATGCCTAACAAGTCTTTGATGTGGATTTTTCTTTAATTAGCCTTAAGCTATAAACCATTGTTCAATATACTTTGATAATTGTTTTTATCAATACGAATCCTATCCCAAAATGTTTCAGTGTTACCTTATCGTTTCGTTTACTTTGGTACACACGCGATTTACCAGTTTGTATAGGTGCAGAGAAATTAATTTAATCAGCGATACTATCCACAGACGCTGCCAATAAAACTCAATACCAACAAAGACGTTAATGATTCTAATGATCTAGTATCATGTTCGTATATTCGAATATTTCTATGGGAAAAGCTGTGTCAGTATTGCCGTACACTGTTTGCCGCAGTATTGTAATTAACCTTGACATGTAGTACATTACGGCAGGTGTTATTGCGCAGTTTTTTCATGTCGCATTTGTTCATAGACGAAAATGTTGAAACTTATAATATGAAACTTATATACAGGTTGGTATCTAAGAAACGTCTTAATTACAGCCAAATAAAGACCGTTAGTCCGGACAACTATGTTCAAGTCATTTCAATGTAAGATCATGCATAACAAAATAACGTAAAACGATTGCAACGTCAGATCTTCCACCTTCATATATTTTATCTGAGTAGTTCTGTGTGCTCTAACATCACAACAGTAGCTGGATGGGATGCATTTAATGAAGACACGGTTTACCTACCAAAAGCGGGCGTCGCCTGTGTATCTGTTTTTCTTTTACAATTTAAAGATCTTGCCACGTATTGTGAGTGTTATCCTAAACTAAAACACTACACATGGTGTCAAACAGCAATTTGAATGCGGTTTGGTTGAGACTGAATGCGGACTGAACTTCATTTGTTCTGTTGCTTCTGCATGACGATTTCTTAGTACAGCGTCCGATATATCAATTCCCTATATTGCCTTAAATAAAATGACAACACTCATTTCCATCCTTATACTATTTATGGAGACCTTCCAATTGGCGATAGAAATATCCTTATAAGTCTGAAAACTGCCCCCTGTTGGCTTTGGATGTGATGTATTTACTGGTATTCATCGATATTTATGTTTTGCCAATTATGAAATCATGTTTGTCTGATGCTGTTTATGTTGAATGTTCTAAATAGACGCACGAGTGTAGGCTAATGTTTGTGTCTTGATATCAGACAGGTGGAAGTTTATTTAATATTTTGTATTGTGCAGTGATGAAAATTGAATCTAGTTTACGATTGTGTCTACACAGGTCGCATAATTTGATTCTGAATCAGCCTTTGCATCAAAGTAATATAATTAATCTATTTCAGTACAATAGCCTCCGATACTTTTTCAATAACTCAAAATGTTGTTTGTTTAATAGCTTTCAGGACATTTCTCAATTGNATTGTCGCCATCGTACTATCGCATTGTCGCCATCGTTCTATCGCGTTGTCGCATTGTTGCCATCGTACTATCGCATTGTCGACATCGTTCTATCGCGTTGTCGCATTGTCGCCATTGTACTATCGCATTGTCACCATCGTACTATCGCATTGTCGCCATCGTACTATCGCATTGTCGCCATCGTACTATCGCATTGTCGCCATCGTACTATCGCACTATCGCATTGTCGCCCTCTGCATTTAAATGTGTAACCACGATGGCCCTAACGGTATTCGGTACATGAAGTGTTAAAGTTAAAAACTGATTTGCCCAGATATTGAATCACGTGGGACGTCAACAATACGTCTATGCAATTTTCAGGTCTGAATGATGATAATAAGCGAAGATTTAAGACATCTGACCATGACCGCTGTGATGTTGTTATGTTTTTTTTCTGCAGACCAGACACTTTATTCACTTATGTGATAATATAAAATAAATTGCCGATATTTAAAAAAAGATCATATGCTGAAATTAGCTGAAATAGTAATGGTCAAAATATTATTTGAATAATTGTTTTTTTTTTTAATCAAATGAAATAAACAAACACTTTCTGGTGAAAACATGTAAAAGACAGACTTATCTCTTAAGGCATGCATTGCCCAGGTATTCATTCACATGAATTGTCAATAATGCGTAATGCGTTAAGGTTCTTTGGGACGCCATTTTACTATTTTTGAGACTTGTTTGATACCAATAATTCCAATTCTATGTATGAATATTTATTTTTTGATAAAAAGAATTTCTTCGTTTCAATGAATTTGTTTTCTGAAATCAAACATCAATTCTTATTTAAAGGAATATATGTATTGAGATCAGAAAATCGAATTCTTGTATTCAAATATTTGATTTATTGATATCAAGAGATATGAACGATTTCCTGATATCAAAAAAGTTTCATGAATGTTGTAAAAATGTTCGAACATAGCAGGCGTTAATCAACATCCGTCTCGAATGTCAATTAGATGCCGTTTATCATAAGAAACAATTCCTAGAACAGCGTTTCAGGAAATTGGGCTTAATGCATTTGCGTAAAGGCTAATCAGTGACGATATGTTCCGCTTTTATGGAATTTTCGTTTAAAAAAATGTCTTTTCTAAACGAAAATCAAGTGAAGGCGAAAAGTGTCGTCCCTGATTAGCCTGTGCGGACTTCACAGTCTGATCTGGGACAATACTTCACGGACTTGCATTAAGCCCAGTTGTCCCAGAACGATGGAACGAGAGTTTATAGAACTCTGATAATTAATCGAATCATACTTGCTACTCTAGTGAATAGATAAATGCAACTATAAAATTCAGTGAGTGCAATATTTTGTCATAAATTAATGTTACTAGCACACACTTCTTTCTTGTGAAGCACTCACAGATCCATTCGTGATATGTCGACTGTCTCCGGAATTCTTCGTAAGATAGATGCAATAAATCGTCTGCTGATCGAGAGTGGATATATATCGGCTAGGAAGCGAATGCATAAGTTACATAATTTTGATTAATAGAGATCTTTAATTGTGTACTCTCTAAAAAAAAGCGCTGAATGCACTGCAGTTGCTCGGTTTGCATAACATTGGATACAGCTCACTTTTCAAAATTAAATTATAACCTTCTAAATCGCAAATTTAAATAAAACACAAACCCATTCGGGTGTGTTTGAACGTTAATGTCCACAATATGTGTTCACTGGTCAACACACATTGCATTGTGTCCTATGGGTATAGAGATACATTTTGATGAACCGAGCACTGCCAACGGTCATTTGTTGTGTTTTTTTTTACCTTTAGAAATAAGATAATTGTGCCACTTCTGTTTTGTTGTATGAAATGTACTGGTACAATGTTATGTACCAGTCTGCAAAGGCCGGGATAGCAAGGTGGCATTAAAAACTAGCAATATGCCGCGCCCTGCTAGTTTGCCTTTGATCGCGCGGCATATTGCTAGTTTTTAATTCCACCTTGCTATCCCGGCCTTTGCAGAAGCTCCATCTTCGTAAGGCTTGGCTACTTAAAGTGCAGGGGCAAAAACTCGGATTGCCTTTAAACCGTGCGGTTTACCTTGAGCGGCGATGCAATGTTATGAGGTGAATTGGTGTATACTGCCAGTCAGTATACTATAAGTATTCACTGCAGCTGGAATGAAATGATAAGATTTTCATCGTATCTTCCTCGGTTAAATATAGCTATTTCAAGTGCAATGTATGTGAAAAACCTTATCGTCAGTGTCGACTTCACAAACAATAGCGTATACATGATTGAATATCAAGATTATACTTATTTTAGCGATACCGATTAAGTAGGTAAAGAAATATTAACCCGCCTCTGCAGTCTGCGAAACTACTGTAATCATTCAGAAAAGACGACTTTATGACGCTCCAGCAAATCTCGATCTTTTGGTAAGATAAAGGGTCCACAAGCTAATCGAAATATAAAAAAAAACTTCTTTGAATCAAATGCAAACTTCGTCAGTCGTGATTAAATGTTGTATATAACCCTTATCCTAACACTGCAATTAACTAATCAACTAATATATTGAACACAGTGTAATGCAAAAAGCGTGTTGAACACAAAAACAAATATTGGGGAAAAGTAGTTGTGTTATTATCAGCATAAGAAACCAGGGATGCAATTCATCCTTAAATAAGTTGTAAATTACTTTGTTTGATGGACTTTTTACCAGTGGCTCTTATTGTTGTTCCCCGGCTTATAAAGAAACACTCAAAAATCAGTTTGGCAAGCATGAATTGAAAGTTCAACAATGCCATCTTAAAAAGACACAGCAGGAAATCAATGGTGTATCATTAACATAAACATACATGTATAGGCGTATCTAGATGAAAATCGAGATGGAACATTTGAAAAAAAAATACACATTTAAAATGGTGATAGTAACAGTAGCTTTCAAGCTGCAGTTTGAAAGAAAGATCTGTTTTCAAAGATAACAATTGCATTTGCATTTTATTGTGTAGCAGTTTGAAAGTTAACATGTACGAGTGTTATGTCAAAGAATTGTGTTTGTAAGATCATTGATACGTAAATTCTGATTGAGTGATTGTATGGAGGCGAATGGACTGAATGCAAACTATATCGCGTGTTTGTTCAGCGTAACAAATTGTCCCAAGTTCGTTTTATTATTCTCCTGTGGGGCTATGGTATTTTTTCATCTTAGATAAACGCGTCAAATGCCAATTAAAGATCGTTGCAATTGTTCTTGTACAAGATTACAACCTTTTTTGTTAATGATAAGTGAGTAATTGTTCTTAACCGAATATATTAAATGTCTCACACAGATCAATATACTGCTGTGTCAGAATTAAGCAATTTTAATAAAAGACACTATGTGTTTCGCCAAATTTGCTATTTATTTAAAATACAAGACACAGATCGTAGACTGGATTTTTCAGTTGGTTAGGTTGCTTTTTTGTGCTGAATAAAAGACTCAATCAAAAGGCATGTGCCTTTTATCATTTTCTGTCAACGTGACTTTGGGCATGTTTGATAAAAAAAGCTTGCGCATTACTGATGGTAGTGGTAAGCGCCAAGAGAATACGAGAAAATGCAAAAATTGCGATATAGTGTTAATCAGTCAACGGGTTTATACTGAGAGAAATCTGCGGCGCTTTGCACCATGCTATGAACGTTTATTGTCGTCTATGCAACAGTGGTAGTTCCAACATTAAGAACAGTTCTATGAAGTATTAGAACAGTTATACCTCATAGAAAGAAGACACTCTCGTAACAAAAACAGAGGCCTGTTTTGAGACACGATACAATTTAAATTTAAAAAAAAATGAAAATACATGCAACACAACACTAAGAATAAAAAGTGATGATAAAGTTTTCGGATTTTTCTAATAAAGTATTTTGAATAGTTCTTGAACTAAAATTTAGAAAATCTAAAAATTGAAATATTTTAAAAGCCACAATGCGACTTCCGTAGCAAAGAAAATACTACTGTTGTCTGTTAGTATATTTTTTTCTCAGAACGCTTTTTATAACACCAAAATATTCTAAATAGATTATAACAAACATAATGAAAACAATAAAGTTTGAAAACATTGCTTTTGTACACATAAATCAAAAATGAATTTAGTTTTGTATTGGAACTTATAAAAAAGCAAAGCGCAAACATCGTACTTGCTATATTTATTATTGACGGTTCCTTTTGAAGTGCCTCACTTGAAATGGCTGCTTTTGCGGGTTTTTTTTAAATTGAAATATTTTATCTGCGTATTCTATTAAACAAAAATCGTATTTAAGCTCGTATAATAACGATTGAAGATCGATACAAACACGTGCCTTATCATGTAAATAACAGCATGGCATAAATAGTTCACCATACTAATAAGGTATTAAGGTATGTATTTGACCGTCTTTAAATACAGTGCTCAAATGTTTAATAAGTCTTAAACCACTTGAGGCAATATCATGTCGTATTATAGAGCTCTTCTGTTAATAGCGGCATTGCTTTCAATTTGGGAATATGCATACGCATCTGAAAAAACATTTAGTTTCTCATCGTCGGAATTTTCAAACATGGCATCACTTGTGTTAGATGCATTTGACTTGGGGAAATGGATTTATGATGCCACGTCGACCAGTGCTACAGAGTCTTCAAAGAAGGACATACTTGACAAACTGGACACTGTACAATTAAGTGTAAATGAATTGCATCAAACTGTTTTTAACTTGTCTTTTCAACTTCAGTTAATAATCGCATTACAGAAAGTGGATGAATTTGAACGGTCAACGACAATCAGGTTGCGAGATGCTGAAAATATTGTTTTGGCTAATTCAACTGAAAAGGCAATTTATTACGAAATCTTTGAACACGGCATTGATGATTACTTAAACGAGCTTTACGACATAATACCTTATGTGAGCAATAGATCACTAAGCCTTAAACAAAGTCTACTGGAAATGATGAGACAAAAGACAAACTGCGATTTGACAAAAATGCAAACATTTAGTGCGTTTGTTCACAATCTGGTCTTGAGCGGGATAAGCATTGAGACAATACATAAGAAAAAGAAACAACCCACTACAACACTGGATACAGAAAAAACATATTGGAAAAAAGAATTAAAAGCGTTTGATGCTGCGGTTTCTGTTCAAAATAAGACGTGTGGATGCAGCAAGAGTAGTTGCGACAAGTTTATCGCCTTCCTGGCACTGATGGTCGTTGCCGTGGCATGTTAAACAATGTGTAGTACAGATCTATTTAACATATGAACAATAAACACTTTATCGAAGTACATATATTATGCAACAAGATCACGAACTCTTTTTACTTCGAATGTACCCTAGTAAATACCACATTATTGTCTCTTGCATCATGTATAAGACGATAGTTTAAAGCACGCTAAATCATAATGTATTTATTTATAATACAGCCGTCATTGATATGTGCAACTAATTTACATATTTTTCTTAAGATCATATTGCCTTTAACGCAAAGAAATTATCTCTAATAGATATATGTGTAATGAACTATTTGTAACTCATTATATATTTATACTGCAACATTTTGTCTCCATAAATATTGCTTTAATTTATCTGAATTTTTCTCCATTTAAATTCTAACCTTACATAGAACGTTTAAGCCCATTTTGGACCAATATATAAAGTTGTTTCTGTGGTCTTACACAAACTTTGAAAAAGAAACTGCAGGTGGCTCAAAACAAAGTTGTACGTTTTATTCATTCAACTACCATTGTAGAACATCACTTCGTGTTGCAGATTTTATGGATCTTAATTTTTTTAATATGGAATATAGATGTAAACAATTGCGACTAATCATGTAAATAAGATTTTTAACAATATAGCTCACAGTTATATGCACAACAATTTCGCTAAATGTAGTAATATCCACTCGTATGGGACTAGATCTAATGATAAGGGTGATTATCACGTACATCTAGTTGATACTTTTACTTTTAAATCTTTTTACCATAATGCAATAAAAAACTGGAATATCTTGCCACAAAATATACGATGTGCAAAGTCTAAGAATACGCTCAAAAAACTTGTTAAGAAGCATTTATTAGAAAAAATGGAAATAGTTGAGAAACAAGTTTATCTGTATTATTAGCTTTTTTATCATTTTTTAGATCTGTAAACCATATTGTTATAAATTTTTAAACTGTAAACCATATTGTAATACATTTTTAAACTGTGTTTGTGCAACCCTGTCAATTTTATCACCATACGACGTGTTTTCTTATTCTACAACAATAATTATTTTATTAATACTATAATATGACAATGTAAGACCGTTGTCACTTTATTCCATCACATATGACGAATTAATGGTATACTTTTGCGTCACTTAGATCTACATACGAGCAAACATCTATCGTACACATTATTTAGGATTTTACGATAATCAATATGGCTTGGGATAATAATTGCTAGAACACCTTACTTATAACGATCAGCGATTTAGATATAACTTACCGACTAATGCAATCAAGTAGCAAATTTACTGCTATATTTTATATAACAATTTGTGAATCTCTGGACATGCATGTAGACAAGTAAGTAAATTATATAGTCATTTACTTATACAAATTCAAATAACATGTTTATTTATTTTTATGTATTTTTTTCAATCAAAATATAAAACAATACTCGATGAATTAAAAACCCTTAACATATCTTATAAGGCAATGCTAATACAAAAACCAGTTATCTTGGTATTAAGAACTATGAACTATGAAATACAAATCATGGGACTTAATTATAAACAGTTAAAAAATATAAATGCAAAGAGATATATAAATTTATAAATTGTATATAACTACTTTATGTTTCGAGCAAACAAATGTACACGTATAATATAAATTGGGTGGGTATGTATTGCATATTTAAACTGAAATTTATTAGTTTTATCCCTAGAAGTGTAATGCAATGAGGGAATGAACATATTTAAAACTTACTGTGCATTTCGAATGTGTCGAAATACATGTCTCGCATGCATTGTTGTATGTAACGTTTTAACAATATAACGCAATCAATCTTCCAACGAATAGTTTACGTTTACTTTAAATCTTTTTTGGACATAACATTATAATATAAATAATATAGATAAGTAATTAATTAGAAGGGTTTAAAGTTCCGAGAAATAAATGTACGCCTAAATTTGACAAAGGACGCTTATCGCAAACCAATCGAGAGTTCCCGTGACGCACCTTTTTTCATGAGTGCGTATGACGCAATAAAAAAATGTCATGTATCAAGTTGCATTCAATTTAAATTTAAATTCTCTCGTCCTTGTTTTAATGTTTTCTGGACAGAGCCTGATCGTGGTACCTGATGTTTGCAAGTTCAATATAAAACTCCGTCCCATAATTCACTGTACACTTCATTTCGGGAAAATGGCGTATTTTTAAATATATAAATAAGATGACGTTTGTCTTTCGACAGTTAAAAAGCAAAGGGTTGTTTGGTCATTAGCTTGAAATCTATAGCACGTGTGTTTAAGTGCTGACTAGTGTTGATTGCATATATCTCATTCTGACTGAACAATACATCTATACCATCACAGAACAGGGCTGGACGAACACGGGACAACGGGCGTATCTCATAACAGATGCACATGGACACAAGCCAATGGACACAAACACTGGTTACTGATACTTAGACACATTGATATACAAATTAGAGTTAAATTAAATATCCTAGATTAAATCAAACTTCAGAATACGTTGAAGAATTAAAAAAAACTTCAAAACCATGTAAACCTGTATCAGACAGGGTGTTAACGCAGACAACAGATAACTACTTCATAGGTAAATATCGTGTATTAAAGGTCAATGTTGAAAATGCGCCTTTTATTTAAACAGTATCGCTTTCTATACCTGGCTCTATTTCGCACATGCATTGAAGGATCACATATATGTGTGTGTGTTTGTTATATAGATGCTGCCTTTAAGGTGAATGTCTTAGTACGAGTTTTAAGCGATGAAATTACATTTAATTGTCAAAATATAACTTTTCTTAGCTTTTGTTTTCTCAGTCGCTATAAATAAGCCTTTAATAAGTATAACTGGTATCGCTTGTGTTTCAACATATTTTGTGTATTTTTAATAAAAACAAAAAACACATTTTCTTGACATTTAATTACTATGGAACACGCTAATATAGAACACACTTAAAAATATCAATTTGAGAACAGTGCACACATTATATGTTTCTTATTTTTGGTTCTCTTCCAATATGTGTCTAGACCTTTAACAGCGTACATAAACTTATATTTGATTTTGATAACAGCTTTTGCAATGAGTTTTAGGTTGAAACGTAGATTAACTGGTCAAAAGGAGCAATCAAATTACATTACACGTTTCGCATTTATTAAAATGAACTATCTTAATGAATTTATTACGAGAAAAGAAATAACATGAATATAAAACAATTTTTTGACTCGAGCTAGATCACTGATATACATCTATATCAATTTATTATCGTTTGCTTCCTTGCTTTCTTGCTGTCTTTAGTGTGTGTGTTTGTTTGCGTAGGATAACATCTGATTAGCAAATAAGTTAAGTTTTGCACGTGGAACGTCCTTGTTCAAATGTTCTTTTGATCTTCGAAAAGTTTATATATTTAGTTATTTAACCCTACGTTTAGTATAAGTATACTGCTGCGATTCAGTCTAGCTAACCCGGTTAATAAATGGGCAAACACGCAAGTAGGCTCTTGTAGTGTATTCCACACTTAACAGGCGGGTATAAGCTACAACGTAACAAAGGTGACATTTAGAAACATGATAGGACTAAAGATAATCTGATTATAAACAAAAATCGTTAAAGAGTACCTTGAACAAATCAGTGCATGTTTTTAACAAATAAACTGTGTCAAAACGCCTTTTCATATTTAATTGAAAAAAGGGCGGAAATCCCTTCCGTTGAATCTAAAAAAAAACACAAGGTCGGTCAAATACTTCATTTCGCAAAGTACTCATTAAATATAAAGCAGAAATGATTTGTAATTAATATGGGACATATTAAAATCACTTATATCATCAGGAGGAGCAGTTGTGAACGAAAACAATTATAACCAAAGAGCGAAAATAAATTCGCTGCGAATGATGCAGTTTCACAAAGGGATACACAAATGGGTAAGACTAAACACCGCGTTGCAGCTTATTTACCACAACGACATAAGAAGGTAACCGCACAATAAGTCATAATAACACATTTTCGCGTGTAGTGCTGTTTCTTCTTAATAGAAATGGTATTAAAGCGGGACTGTACGATTTTGTCAAATATTTATGAATTTTTATAAAATGTATTAAAAATAAGTATACATATATTTCAATATAAATTAAAATAAAAGTTAAGAAGAACATGTGTAGAAAAATGCGAAATAAGCCAGATATTTAAATCTGAAAGCTTAAATGACTGGAAGTCAAATAAGCCAGCATATATATAAATCATGTACAATGTGAATCTAAATTTAGTTTTAGTGCAGATTCGTTCATACGACACAAAGACACAATTTTGTTTCCTTACAAATACGAGTAAAAGTGTCGGCATCGGCTTTAACCAGCGCTAACTTGTCTTTGCTGCATTTTATGAAATTCGTCTTCAAAGTATAATTTTTATTGCCTATTTTGAGTCATCGTAACATAATTTAATCAATATATTAAAATTTAACACATGTAAAAATCGTACAGTCCCGCTTTAA
>VMBQ01001281.1:121667-182862 GCA_007657795.1 Dreissena rostriformis | reverse complement strand
CTTTGGTTAACGTTTGCCTTAACATGTTGATGTAGGAAACTAGCATAGCTACTTTTTACGTACACAATTTCAAATTCGCATACACTCGTACATTGAGATAAATATCTGAAGCAAAGCTATCATGTTGGTAATTGTAATAGGTATTAAATAACATTCTGATAATTGTTGTAGACCCATTCTAAGGAATTATGAGTGTCACAAACCTCTTTCTTCCAATGCGTGCAGTCTCTCCAGTAATGCTGGCATAGAGGCAGTATCTTCCGCATGAACCACGCATGTCACACATAATAGCAGGGCGAATATTACCAACTGGGTCGACATGATTGTTGAAATGACCTAAAAGATGTAAAAGCTTCCAAATGTGTTCGTTAGAGAACCGGTCAAAAGACGTCGTAGTTTTCTTATCTCCTAAATTGATTGTAGACGAAATGATGTTATCTCAAATGATGCGATACGCTTTCCATTTTAACGGAATCACAATTAAATATAACACGATATTCGTATCGCGTAACGTTTTGGAACTTAACCCATATAGTCTGTGTAATCTCAAGGTGATAAGATGCGGTTTTCCTTTTTGACGGACTCATTATTTATTATAACATGATATTCATTTTGTTGAATTCAAGTAATACAATCGTTGTTAAATAAATCAATACTACACACAAAATGGTTACGCCACAATTCGATGTTGTTTCCACTTCGATTTCCTAAATGATCATACGCATACCCTCTAGTGCCCTTAACTAGTATCTTATCATGACTGAACTACCGTAATGTGGTTCTTGCCCGTGATAAATAGTCGTATATGGTTAACATTTTTGCTTTAAAAACTTATTGAGCGGGCACGCCTTATTTATTAAAAACAAACCTGTTGTTGTGACCTCAAAGTATGACATTGACCTTGTAATCCTTAAAGAAGGCGGGTCACAAGGACCAAAAACCATAAAGGTCTTGTTTCTCCAAAGCATAGGTTGTCAACGGCCCAATTGGTTTCTCAACTTTAGTCGTAAAGTGCGCTCATAAATATTTTACCACAAATCGACGTTCAAAAGAAATACATGGTAAATCTCAACAGAAAATCACTGTATGGCCAATATTATAAGATAATTATATAGTTGTTGTTCAAGATATACTTATTAAAGATCCTACGCTGATAGAGACCTCGGCCGTGTTGTGACAATTTATTTCTCATTTCTTTAATGCATATTCAAGTTAGAGCGCATCAAGCCCCATTTTTACAATAAGGTAGTATAATTCCACTTTTTAACGTAAATCTTGAAGGAAGCCATAGCAATCATGAGCACGTCACATATTAATTTGTTATTTTGAAATCATTACACGGGCAAGATATCCAACAAACAAGTCTGACAGACCAACTTACGAACTGTACAAGGCCATTCCTGATATCCTCCCACCTGATAGTGGGCGTGTAATAATGATAGATGTATTTCTTATAAATTAGATGAATAATTTTCCAATTTGTAAATTATAGCTTGTGATTCTTGAAGATGCAAATATGATCTTCAAACAAAAGTGAACAACACAGTTTTTCACAGTCAAATCATATAAATATCTTAAGCACTGTATAAAGTCACAACCTATTTACATGTATGTACAACATTTTATAAAACATAACAATGTACAACAATATACAAAATGCCAGATGTATATTAAGTCCGTGTATGATTCACACATTTCCTTGCCCCGTTGCTCAAACTTTAAACATACCGGTACCTCAATTTTAGTCAGACTATGACTATGACTAATATTCTTGCAAAAAGAACCGAACTTTGTGCAAGCTACATTAATTGAGAGTACAGAAATGTGTGCAAGCTACAGTAATGAAGTGTACAGAACGTGCAAACATAAGCTGTTTATCAACAAATATTGGCTTTTTTTACAAAAACCTTATTTATGTAAAGACTGGATAAAAACTGAAACAGGTATTGAAATCATATTAAAAGGGCAACATTTCGAAATATAAGGACCTTAACTTAGGAATCCTTAAGGGTTATTTTGGTCTACCCAACTTGGTTGAGATAATATAGCATCACACATTTTCAGGTGTGGATAAAAGCGGTTTTACCGTCGGTCTTTCTGTGAAAAAGGTGCATAAGAAGGCCAATTTCAAGATTTTGCATTTACAGATAGATCAGTTTAATAGCAACTAGGAACGCGTTTAACTCCTTTCCAATTAATAAAAAAATTGTCAAAGGATAAACTTACATTCAACTGAAATACAAATATTACAACATATGCTTTGGATTCTCACAAACAAAATGCGCAGGCTCTTTTGTATAAAATACACTGAACACTTGATGTCCAAGCGAATTGAATGCATACTTTTGAACGCTTATTTCATTTCTGGAAGCTTCTATTTTCTGGACATCATTCTAGGTTAGCACAATGGAAGCAGAGCAACGATGGTCACTGTTCAAGCACATGTCTGTCCGATGCATCATGTGGCGGCCGGATACTCAGCAAACTGCCAAACAAGAAATGCTGGATCACTGGAAACTTTGCCAATACCCGAAACATATTTCGTCATACACATGTAACATATTGCCTGATTAAAAGTCACATATAGGCTCATCAACAATTGAAAATGTAATATATTGCCTAATCAACATTTAACATATTGCCTCTTCAACAACTCAGCATGTACTATATTGCCTAATCAACATTTAACATGTACCGGGGAAGTTATAACCTCATCAGCAATCAACATTTTACATATTGCCTCATCAACAAGATGGACAATTGTGGCTTTGATTTTTTAAAGTAAGTATACCTTAAGCTTAGGGCATAATTTTCTTTCCACATAAGCTTAGCAAATACTTTCATGCACATTTATAGCTTACAACGCCATAAGTAACTTAATTAAAAAAAAAACAATTCATACAGCAGTTGTTCACAGCATAAAACAACATTTACCTCTGCCTTGTACATTTTCACAAGACTAGAGTTGACTTTCTCCCAGTTGGGGACGGCACTTATGTTCCATAGCTGGTTTGAGTGCTCTGCAAAAGGACCTGTTTTCACATAAAATTAGAACAGAAAATTTTATGAAACAATACAAATGTTTCCGAGAAATTATTGTGCATAGAAATCAACAAAATCCTGTGTTTGACACATAGACATGCCCCTGTTTTGAACTGTACTGCCCATTTCCAACACATGCTCACAGTAAACGGTTTGGGTGGGCTGATATGAGTGGATATGAAATGGTCATAAGTAAAGCAACAACAGTGTAATCATCAAAGATTTATAGCAAGCAGTTTTCGTGCTATAAAAAATAAATCGTGTCATGCCAAAATGGGTCTTATGTTATATAAGGTCGGTGTAGCTCCTGACAAGCTTGCACAATTGCACAGTCTGGTCAGGAGCTACGCTGTCCGCTTTACAGTCACACACGGTTTCATGTACTCATTAGCGGACAGAGAAGCTCCTGACCTGAATGCGCTGATGGACAGGCTGGGCTGGAGCTAAACTGGCTGCATATGGCATAAGACTCATTTTTTCATGACACGGTTCAAATGGTAAAATATACTCAACCTGTTACATATGGATGTTGTTTTAAATAATTCATAGTTCAAAGCAGGTCATGTTTCATGCACTGTTTATACTTAAGGTTATTCAGTCGGCATAGTTCTGTTAGTAAATTATATGTTAAGTTGTTATCAACGAATAGTAGTTAACCTTTTCCAGACTTCTTCTTGAAAATGCACAACGACGATCTGAATATTAAACTATATGATTCTAAAGCTGTTTAGTCAAATACCAGATGAATTCGATGCTTGTTTTAGTTATCAAGCCTAAATAAATCCAATTATGTTTCTCTGTTATCATCTAATCTCTTTTCTACCTATTAAATTTGAATTTTGATACTTAGAATTTAATTGTGTTTTTCAAATATAATATATCGTGAATAACTCTGGACCAAGTGAGCATATTGAAGCTCCTTAAGCTGGTTGATACTCTTAATGTTTTGTGTCGACAGTTCCAAGACGGTGAGTCCAGTTTTATTGGGTGATACTCTTAATGTTTTGTATCGACAGTTCCAAGACGGTGAGTCCAGTTTTATTGGTTGATACTCTTAATGTTTTGTATCGACAGTTCCAAGACGGTGAGTCCAGTTTTATTCATTTTATATGTTTGTCTCGTATGTTCGTGCCTTGTCTATTACAGATGTTGTGTGTCATACTGTTTGTTGTCATAAAATAAATAAAGGGCACATGCTATTATAAAATTTCTTTCCTGTTGAAGAAGCCGAAGTTTAAATGTGTATATCTTGGGAAAAGTAACATTACAACTGACAAACACTGAACGCATGTTGACATAACCATGTTTTAATCTATGCTACATATTAATATGTTTAAAGATGCTTATACATTTCGACCGAATATGAGGTAGCGCGAAAACAGCTCATTCCATTTACAGAAAACTACATACACACTAAAATTATTGTAATTATGTATCAATTTCGAGAATACGCCGTACCTTTCTTGAACTTGTCGGATACATTCAAGTACACAATGGCACTTACAAAGTGTTCTATTTATCCTACTATATTTATATTATTTTGTTTCTGAAACAATAAAAATAGAGGTTTAAAAACAATAGCAAAAACATATTTATTTAACTGCATCCAACGTTCCGTAGTAATATTAATAGTGTGTGTGATCTTTACCGTTTTCGCAACAAGGATGTTCATAAGAATTCCACTCAAAGGCAAAGTAACAAAATATCGCTACATGCCTCGATTCAAATCTAATCAGCGTTCATAATGTTACTCACTCAAGTAGAACACAGAAGGTTTTGTTCAAACTTAAGTTTTAGTTTTAACAAAGCAAAATACCAAAAATCAAAATGGCTACCATTTTGAACTTCCAAAATGTGTACTCCGACTTCAAGCATGATGCTGCATTTATCTCCCGCCGATATTGCTAATTGTAGTCTATAAACAACATTTATTTTTACGCATTGTTTACTACTGTTTACATTTTGTACTAACCATTTTTATTTAGACATTTTAAAGAAATGGAAAATGCAGTCTCGCCGGTTTCATTCAAGACATATATCCCAACACTGTTATTCACATTTTATTAGAATAATCCATTCTAAACACACATACTCGTTATAATTAATGCGGCTGCGTTTCAAAAGTCCATGACAATCGCGCCTTGACATGAATGATACAATCCAGTGATTTCGTAAGCAGGCAAGCGCGTGCATTTTGGCGATTTGTTTTGTATTCAGTTAAAATAATTGAAATAAACGCTGTACTAGATTGATAACTTATGCCTTTTATTGGTATACGGTACATTGATTTAAAATGTAAACATTGAATTCCTGTATACATTCAAATTAAAGAACAAATGAACTAGAAATGATCGGCAAAAAAGTAGTCCACTATGTACAGGAAGTAGCAGTGTAATGACTGGAATACATGTTAAGCACAAGTTTAAATGACACATTAAGATTCTTTAAATAAAATCATTTAGCTCAATGATAAACGTTTATACAAGTTCCAAGCAAGGGAGAAATACTTTCCTACAAATAATTCGATATGATTCTGCAACATTATTTGTTTCTTGTGATTAAAAGTTCAAATCCATAAAACTGTCCCTTTGAAACGTTAGTACCGATTTCATTTACCCCAACCTTTAAGTTACTGAATGTCATAGTCACACCTTCCATCGTAATATTGTTTCTAGTTGAATAACAATAAAAACCACTTGCACCTTTCATTCGTATTCGTATGGAATATTCGTTCGAAGAACGAAGATTGAGACTTTTATCTAAATTAACGAGGAAATGCTGAACACCTTTTTTGTAATGTAACGTAACATTCTGAGAACAAATAACTGTAGCACCCTCAAGAAGCTCAACTACACCGGTCACAGAACTTCCATTGGTGGGCAAAAACATATCCACTGCAGTAAGTTCACAGTTTTTAGAGACTGTAAAACTGAGGCCATCTTGTTGCCCATCACCATATCCCCAACCACTGCCAACACTTAAACTCCTTACAAACAAACATCGTTCCACTGAACACAAGCGAGATAAATTATTAAATTTTGAGACATGTTTCTTATTTGCAATACTGCGATAAATGCTGAGTAGTTCCTCATTGTTAAGTACGTTTTCAGTAGATACAACATCCGTGAATTCTTCAAAGGTCATGGTCGGGAACCTAATCAGCCTAATGAGCTCATCTCCTAACTCCTGCCTTATATGTTCGCCTGTTTCCTGTTTTCCCGCGTCTTTACACCTCTGAGCAGCCCAACGTTTACATCCAACGTACACTTCACACTCGCCGGAGCTAAGAGTATCTAGTTTTAGCACCTCCTGTAATCCTGACTTTGACATTCGAGCAAACGCATCTGTTTTCAAAACGCTCTCGGACGTGCCCATAATAAATTCCAAACTTTAAACTTTAAGATCTGTATCGTCAAACATTATTGCCTGGTCGAGAATTGTGCAAACGTTATCGGCGTCAATATTGTCATTCAGGAATGACTTACATTGGGATTCGAGTCCGGGAATGTCGTATTTCTTAGCAGCGTACAACAGACTTAGAGCTATCTCAGCGTTTATTTCGACCTTACCGCTGTACAAATACCTGGAAGGAAACAGGTCGATATTGCATTGCGGGAATATATAGTATTTACATGTATGCTGTTTTCAAATAATACAATTAGCTCAGCCCGTTTCATGGGAAAACATGATACACTAAAATATACTATAATTTATTTGCATTACATTAGCGTGTTTTGTTGTTTCTTTTTTATTAGCTGCAAGTTGCCTATGCATCCAAAGATCATACACCGGGTATATTTGAATTCAGAAAAAAATAATATGCCTAGTATTACGTGTGTTTTCAGTTATTATTTTTTTGTTTGACATAGCTAACAATTTAACAGGCTCGACCTGCAAACAAAAGCTTCGCAGTAGTATACAAACCGTAATAAACTCTTCAGTGTAGATGGCTCTATATCTGGAACGCAGATAAGATCTTTTGATTCAGCAAGTGTACCACAGAACATTGCATAGAAGACTGGACTACGGCTGGCGAGAATGAATTTGTGGCATTTGATCTGTTTCTGCGCATTTCCGACCACCAATGTGACATCAAAAAGATCCTCATTCTCGAGCATCGTAAGGTTCGTGTCGGAGAAGGATTTCGCATATTGCCAGTGGGTCTTCATTGCCTGACAAAATATACACTCGTGTATTTCGTGTGCCATTTGTAATGTCAGTATAAAAGGCGAGACAAAAAATTAATATAAATGAGTAAAATTTTCATCAGTATGACAATAACATATCTCAAAATATCGTTAGCAAAACATAAATTATTCAGGACGCGATAAATACTATTTAAAATACCGCTTTTATTATTAGTTTTACTGAAAACAGTTTTGTCAAAATGTCGGATGTGTTCATAAAAATGCATAAAATCTACATAAGTTTGACATTGCAACTTGTTCAACAAATCGTTAATTTTAACATAAATACATCCTTACTTATTTTACAATAATGCACATGACTTTTGTAATTTGTTTGATATGGTTCAGTTGTTGATTACACTGACACCAATGGTATCAAAATGTTGGATGTGAGTTAATCATTCGGTGTTTAAGTGTAAGAACACCTTATGGTTACTTATGTGAGAAACTGAATGACGCAGAGTCACGATGTGATGCCTTTCTTGATGACAGTACTTAACTAAAAGTGTTTTGCGATGAAACTGTCAACCTTAAATGTGGCGGTTATTTCTTCGGCTCCTGGCCGTTGCTTTAGGAGTCATTTACCAAATTTGAGGTGACAAACATCACTGGTATTTCCGGGACGTTTCCATTGCATCGGTATCAACTCTATCGCCTCGTGGTAATTATCAAATTAAAGCACACATAATAAATAATAATAAATAAAGACTTATTAAACTAAACTTAGGCTTGCGAGTGACTATCAAGAAAACTATACTGCAATATTAAGATGGGCATAGATGGTACATGTAATACCTATTATACATTCTTAAAAACATATTCTTTCTCTGCATGATTGACTAATGGGGTGTTGGCTGCAGTTTTTAACCAGTTTTCAAGGATATTCACCCCTATCAACGGTTAATATTCTAGTATAGGGATATTGGTTCGTAAGACTCCGTGTTTCAAGCTATACTCTGGTACTAATTTGTATGTTTATTTTTTGTCTTTAAAGGAAATATCAATTCATATAAAACCAAATTGATTACGGTTACTATCATTTGCGCCAGTGAAATTTTGGCATGAAAATACATAACACAAAGTAAAACTAGTTTATGTCGAATATAATCTATAACAAATAATTTAAGACATAATATTTCGAATTAGTTAAAATGTAAAAGAGGTGCTATAGATTGATTTGGAAGATGATACCATTTATTATGATTTTAGTTTTGATTGGTATTTTGATTTGTTTTCCAAATTTAACACTCTGGATTGTTGATTCGTGGTATTCTATAAAATATTACTTTTAGGGTAGGGATTGTTTTAAAATTAGTTCCTACAATTTTTGGGTGACCTATGTTTTGTTACACTTGTTGTATGATAACAAAATACAGACATATACATTCTAGTTGTTTGGAAGAATTACATTATTTTGAACTTTTTAACAATAAATGTATGGTTATTATAAAAAAGATATGGTCAGTGCTATCAGTCACATACAAGTTATAACAATATATTTCTGAAAATGTACCTTCTGGACTACATTTTAATGATAAGGTATATTTTTCTTAATTGTGATTAGTGTATTTAAGCTTACACCGAAGCTACAATTTGCAATAATACTATTTTGTTCATGGTTTATTTCGTGTTTTTTTTTCTCAAACATATATTTTAAAAGTTTAATGCAAACATTCATGATTCAAAATTGCGAAAAAAATCATTAAAGCAAACCCTGTGACCAAATGTTTTTAATTCAGTTAAAATATCATATGTGTATGTGTCCTTTATAGAAAAATCATCAAAAATTATTACAAGTGCAGACAAAGATAATAAAACTGATGCAACACCCTTTACAAAAGTGTGTACTTTATCTTGCTAGATAACATAACCATTTAGATCCCGATTCAATTTCAAAACAGTGATGAATAGCGTAAACATGAAACAATTGCTTCCCTCATATCAGATCGTATTTTTTCATATTCTATTTCACTTTTCTTGCCTTTCCTAAAAACCATATTGAAAATCATAAAACCTTTCGCATGAAAAGATATGGGAAAAAAAGGGCTTTTACATAATAAAAAAAATATGGAAAAAAATAAAAGCATAATAAAAAGTAAAGGTAAATAGGAAAAGCAGAAAAAACATAGGGCCGCTTTCAAGCCTGTCCGTGCTAAAATCAATAAAATGATTCTGACGCTCAAGTCTGTCATCGCATCTAGAGCTTTGATTTCGTGTTGATTATTGGCAATTGGCTAATTTTAATACGATTAACATGTTTAATTGTCATGACAAAAGTTCATGTTGTCCTAGATTCTATTTTTATCTTAGATTATCTATTTTTAGAAAGGTGATATGAACTCACCAATTATCTGATTGGTCAATTTGGTATCTCGTGCGCACGGGATCCGCAACGAATGTTTCATACTTGTTTTTGTAATAGATGAACACACAGCGTTGTTTAAAAAATTAACTTGAAAATAATTTTTATTTTTAAGAATATGTTTAGTAAGATTCCCGCTGGACCTGGATCGCCTCTATTTATATTGAAGTCAGGAAGACCAGTCACATATAGTCTTTATTTCAAAAAGCTTCGAGAAGTACTTGCTAAATGTGATGTCGATCCTTGCGCATACTCGACTTATTCTTTTAGGAGAGGCTTTGCCTCTTTTGCTTTCAAATTAAATATATCAGCTGATACAATTCAGCTTTTAGGTGACTGGTCCTCGGACGCGTATAACAGATATTTGCATATGTCTTTAGAAGACAAGATTGACATTGCTAGCTTTATTTCTGAAAAATTATTAAGTATGTTTTAACATCATATGTACACATGTATGCATATTTCTACTTCCAGAATGTAGGCGTAGTGGTTAATTAATACACTGTTTACAAGAATAACTGGAAAGCACTGTTTAAGTGTCTGTTACGCATTGTGCTTTTGCAGAGCATGGTTTCGTTTTTTGCTTCGCTTAATTAGATAATTTGGTTTTTGTTATCTATATTTATTTTATTTATTTTTTTGCATGCAAATTTTGTTTAGTTGATGTGTTATCTTTATATGTGTGTTTATTTTTTATTGGCCTATGGTTGGGCATAATATGAATATTCTTTGAATTATTACATTTGAACTGTTACATTTGTATTGTAATTTAACATGTGTTTGTAATAGTTTAAATTGATTGATTATTGACTTTACGGCTCGATTGATTGGACACTCTTTAATATGATTGTTGATTCATGTTATCGATTCGCTGTGTAACAAGGACAAATAAAATTTGATTATCATTTATATGTTTTATTTGTGTTTCAATATGAACTCATTCTAAGGATCGAACGGTTAAAGTTTTTCGTTAAATTAGAACTTAGAATGAGTTCGTTTTAATAATAACTTGCGGAATACAATTAGGCGTTACCGTACTACTTTCGATTTGAACAGTCATTCAAATCGTTTAAGATACACTGGTTAAAATATAAAATTATTCAAATTTTCCGAATTTGTTCTGATTGATATTATAAAATTCGCAATCACAACGTATGAATACTTTTGAAAAGTAAATTAACTGTAACATGGGGACTAGTAAAGATGTGCATATAGTTCATTTACATGTTATTAACATTTTACTTTCGATTTATTAAACCTCTATTAAGCAGAGTTTGGTATACAAAAGTATATAATCTATTCTACATACCATATTCAATTAATGTCCAATAAACAAGCAGGCTCTTGTGTGCTGTATTTCGGTTTCGTTAATCAAGATTTATATGTACGCCTTTTATGTACTAAAGGTTTTAAAATACAAACACAAGCCGGGTTAACGCCCACCAACAAATACGCTATAAAAGTGTAAAGAGCGGATACTTTACTGTACCGAACCGGTTTATAATCTGCTCTCAACGAACAGTTTACACGTCTCCCCAGCTGAAATGATTAATTTACAATCATCACACACATAATACCGTTCGCTTTGTATACAATAGATACACAGCTCAAATGTTATATCAAAGTGATATGATTGGATAATATTACAGTAACGAATATTTAAGTATGATTGACATTTGGAAGGGTCAAAGTTTAGTCAAAGGTTTCGTTGTTTAGTCCTTTATCGATATATTGTCAAACAACTTGTTTTTATAAAATATTGATATTTTCCAATTTACAATGTTTTGATTTCTGCGCCATGGTGTGCGATCGCTTTTATATGAATATAATGTATGCCTTTTATAAAATACAATAACCGCAGAAGCGCTAATCTGTCACCCGACCTGTGTGAGTGTACCTTGAAAGGTCTGTGTTAAATGTATAAAGTGCGGGTACTTCATTGTACCTAACCGGCCAAGTGTATATTTTTAGATATTTTATTTAAAAACAAATCGTCAATCCAGTTGTTAGAACGGAGATAGTTTAATGCAGGATTTACGCAGACAGCTTCGAAAATGGGGCGGAAATCAGTCATGATTAAATTATGTTATCTTGTGACAATGGATGTAATAACGATTCAAATTCGTTACGTGATCCGGTTTTGTCATTTGTTCAAACTTCATAATTATATTCTATTTGGTCTACATATAATGGAGGAATTACATGGCTATTCTGTTGCCGGCGCTTAAACTTATAGCTGATTTGAACTTCTACAATTTCGATTTGTTTTAAGTTGTCTGGGAAGCCGTAGAAACACATTCCAGTTTGAAGGTTAAGACAAATTTCAACACAGGACAAATATTCATTGCAGAAACTTTAAAGAAACTGTTTCAAACAAATTGCTATACATTGCTTTGTAGTTGTGCTAGAATATATAGGTTAGACTGATTTTCCTTGGTCAGTAGCATTTAACTATGATCCATAAAACATACGTGAAGTTTCAAGTGAATGTCGGTAGTGGAAACTTATACATGCACTTACTGCATGCAAACCTTAACCTGTATTTCAGCTTGCACGCACACATTATTCTACTGTAAGGCTGGTCACCGCTATATGTCTTTGTGAGTCACTGTTTGTAAAGATTCTGCACACATATGACACATTTGTTTTCATTATCTGTAGTAGAAATAAAAATATGGAGTTGTCGCACGCAGACTATAACTAAAATGTTCAAAACTACAATTGGGACATACTTCTGCTAAATTGCAGGTCTGAGTTATGCCATTATGTCCCCAAACATATCTGTGAAGTTTCAAACTCGTACCTGTAGTAAAAAGACCTGTATTAAAAAACAGTATATACTGATATACCGCGATTACGTTAACCCGAGCATAACCCCGACACCTACACCGACAAATGGGTGAGTACTGGTTTTACCCAGGAAATGAACTCAATAGCATCTCAATAAGCAAAAGGATTTCGATGCAATCGACCTTTACAAATAGATGCAAACTAAATGAGTGAGTAATTTAGCTCGAACTGTTCGATGTATAGTCGAGCTAAAACATAATAGCAAACGTCTTTATCAAAGTTGTAGTAAGGTTTCTAAACAAGAGCAACTGTCTTGTTACTGTTGCTAGCATGCAAATGTTTGTTGAAAAATATTATTTTTTTGTTCATTCAAAATTTCAATCATTCTGTCGTATAAACATATAGATTAGTTATTTCAGTTATTTCGTAGGAAACATTTGTTTCAGTTCTTCAATATATTTGAAAATATAATTTGATTTATTAAGTATACCAAGCTGGAACTCGTAAAGGACTATTGTGAAATTTGACAACAAAATCCACGCTGTCGCTAGATGTACCAATACAATTTCATTAGAAGCGACACGGAGAAAAAAACACACAAAAGGAAACAATCTTGCTCATTATAACCTTCAATAGATAATTTGTTATTTATAATGATTGCCCTCTTCTTTTAATTAGAACTAACTGCATGTGTATTTCAATCAATCACGCATAGCTATTACCATGAGTATTTGTCACAATTGCTTCTTAGTATATTATTTGTCATACCGCAGTTCGCCTAAACACCGCAACACGAAAAACTAATTATTTGCATGGGAAATCGTTAAACGTCAAACTTATAAACATTCATCCGTCTGTATCGTCAGTAGTACATACATGTTTCTTGCAATGCTTTGTATAAATAATTCTGGTCTGACTTCTTCTGACTCAATCAAATAGGAAATAGGCTAACAATAAATATTATTAAAACTGCTCTGAATGCTTCTCGGTTGAATAAATATTGTAAAAAATAACATTTATGTCACACCTTGCCGAAAGGTTATCTTAAAGTTAACAATCAAACTTGTCATGGCTGCTGTTATGCGTTGGGAGCTAAGCATAACAATTGGAATGCACAGCCGGATTTCCGAAACAAGCTGAACGGCACTATGTAAATATCTTTCAAATTATGTCGTCATTGTTTTTCTACAACAGGGCGTTCTTTTTCAACTTGGAGTCTTTTTTGTATAAAGATATCAGTGATATATATAAATTGCCTCACCCGATGTTAAATATTTGTAGGTGTATTCATTTACAGTTTTCGAAGAGGAATGACAACGGACAATCTTGACTGATCATATACACCCCTGCTATTCAGGTGTTACCTCATGAGTGCGAGCTTGGTAAAAATTTCTATAATGAGGCGAATACCATCATGGTATATGCTTCCTATAAACTAATAATCTCAGATATAGGCCTACATGATTCTGAGATTATTTGTTATTATTTGGTCAGATATCATGGATTCTTAAGGAGAATAGTGTTTGGACATATGCTGACGATAATTATGAGACTCAAATTACCAGCGATGGCGTGCAAACATGCAATAAAGTGATAAGTTTTAACGGAAACACATTTTAACACACATCTATAATTATTTCTTATTAAACACGTTGGTACGTTGAAATAATGAGCCATGCGTTTGTGTTTTCTTCAAATAATTTCACAGAAAATTGTGTCGTGTTCTGAGAAAACTGGGCAAAATGCATGTGCGTAAAGTGTCGTCCCAGATAAGCCTGTGCAGT
This sequence comes from Dreissena rostriformis, assembly GCA_007657795.1. Taxonomy (NCBI): domain Eukaryota; kingdom Metazoa; phylum Mollusca; class Bivalvia; order Myida; family Dreissenidae; genus Dreissena; species Dreissena rostriformis. Next base: position 168,697 of record VMBQ01001281.1, on the reverse strand, counting down.
CCGCACAAGCTAATCAGGGACGACACTTTCCGCCTAAATTGGATTTTCGCTAAGAAGAGACATCATTTAAACGAAAGATTCCATAAAAGCGGTAATTGTCGTCCCTGATTAGCCTGGCAGAACTGCACAGGCTAATTTGGGATGACAATTTACGCACAAGCATTATGCCCAGTTTTCTCAGAACACGACACAATTAGGCGTTCTAGGAATTGTATGGTGAAATACAGCACGTCATACAAAACTTGAACGTTTACATAGTAACTGTGAACTAACGTGGCTGTTTTCTGCCATAATTTCTGCCGCGTTCTGGGGAAACAGGGCTTAATGCATGTGCGTAAAGTGTATGTACGACACTTTCCGTTTTTATGTTTTTTTTCATAAAAAGGAGTTCTCTTCTTAGCGAAATCCAGTTTAGGCGGAAAGTGTCGTCACTGATTAGCCTGTGCGGACTGCATAGGTTAATCTTGGACGACACTTTACGCACAAGCATGAAACCCAATTTTTCGAGAAGAAGTCTATATTTCTGGTTTTGATGGGCAACAATAGGACAAGACGCCATAACGACAAATATACGAGCCGATTCGACAATTTGTCGTTCTTTCATGTTGGCGGATAAGAAGGGCGCAAAAACGACAAAAAGTTAACACGAAAGAACGACAAATGTAATAATTTTATCGACGCGTATAATTTGATGCTTCAAACCCAACACGCCATTACGAACGCTAGCAAACAGCTGACATATTGAAAGGTTAAGAGGTTTTATGTTCGTGTCTGTATTAAATGCCACGTTATTTTTAGTTATTTTGTTCTTACGACTGAAAAATCGCGAAGAATTGTTTAAAACTACAATTAGGAAATTACTTGAAAAGGTATGCACACTTCATGAATACATTATTATGTTTAAAAGTAGTGTAAATAAGACATAATTCTTACGGAACAGAACATGATAGTTTATCGAAATCTCCCATTTATTAATTATTAAATAGCATAGACAATAAAAATGCATGTGATTAGTAAAATTATAACGGTAATTAATAACGGGAATATACATACAAGTATTACAAAATACTCATATATAACAATACACGTCTTCATCATTAACCCCGTTGATTTTAATTTATTCAGACATGCATGAATTTAAGTTGCAATAACAAGAGTTCATGACATCACATGGGAAAAATCAAACATCCGGTAAAGCTGGTCAGTTTGTCGCCCCATACCCCGGTGTCGTCATGACGACCAACAGCGACATGTACCACGTCACCTTTCGCCAATCGCACTGAAGCGGTCACCGACCCCTGCTCCATGTTACCGCCCATCCCATTGGCGTACGCCGCCGCGACCTCTACGCCGTTTTTCATGATGATTGCGTGCATTTCCGCCCCTGCCCCTTGGAGGCTCATCACCGACGTAGACAATATGTAAAGGCCGCCCATTGGTGTTATGAACATCCCGGAATTCGCATTATATCCGCCGCCGATGTTGAGGCTGACGCTGTTGAAGATTATTTGTTGACTGACGTGGCCGTGTTGCAGGGTACCGTCTAACGTCGCGTGGAAGGCCACTGTCTCGTCTTCGTAGATAAGGCGTTTCTTAATGGCTAAAATATAACAAAAACATACGAGTCGCGCTCTTGGAAAACGGGACTCAATGCATGTTCGTTAAGTGTCGTCCCAGATTATCCTGTGCGGTTCGCACAGGCTAATCACGGACGACACTTTCCGCATAAACTGGATTTTTGCTAAAAAAAAAAGACTTCCTGTAAACGAAAAATACCATAACAAGGGAAAGTGTCGTCTCTGATTATCAAGTGAGGACTGCACAGACTAATCTGAGACGAAGTTTTACGCAAAAGTCCCGTTTTTCCAAAGGGAGGCTCATTTCTTTCCTTGTTGACAGTTGGTCAGTTAAAAGCCACACACAAGGAGTCGCAAAGAAAATTTAACAAACATAAAAAATCGAGCATTATGACCACAAATAAAAACAAATGAGATTAGACTTTTTCCGTGTATTGTATATACATGTACATGTATTTTGTACCCTAGTTTTTACAACAGCGTTCAGAAAAAAAAATTACAGTTGATAAATAAAGTTTAATACAATTTTACTTGGTATTTAAATGTCGTTTATTCTAATTTTGACCATCTTTACCTTTAATGGGACTTTTTCTGATTTGAACGATGTTACTATGTGTTTTGATTGTGTTTTTTAATACACGCAGTTGATGACAAACGAAGTCAACGCATGAGCAAGTATCTAATTATGTGTGCGCTATAATTATTGTAGTAATATATTTATAATCTGACCTGCCAGGTCTAGCAAGGTTGATGGGACCTGTGTCTGGGCATGCGTGGATTCCAGCTCGGCTATACGTTTTCTTTGAAACGCAAGCTCGGTCTCTTGAGCGCGCTCTTAAAAAAAGAGCAACACATTGTGTATATGAAATGTGTGATCACTGGATGTAGTTTGAACCTATTTTCTTTAGCTCGATTGAATCGAAAGCCTACTGCCTATTTAAACGCTCTCGAGTCCGTGTCCTGGGTAGAACCAGCAATGTCTGTGGGGGATATCTAAAGAATGCCCAAACTGTGGGGATCGAACCCATGGCCTCCCGGTCGCTAGGAGGTCATCATAGCCATTACGCCACGGCGACCTGGATGTGGGATGTGTCTTCAGAAGTTTGTATTGAGGTACTTCTTCTTTATCATGCATGCTACGTATAAGTAAATATATGTATTAATTAATGCGCACTGTTTGATAGGAGTCCTGTTGTCAATACTTTTTTCTATCAAACTTCATGCCAACAAACAGATCGAACAAACAGATCCAACGTGATTCTTTATACACTTTTATAATAACCATTTGCCTCCACGACAATACGTAAAGTTATGGTATGCCTATTGACATTTCTGTCTTTACATACAAATACGCTCATAATGTACTTGTTTTTACTGGAGTTTCGTTTTTCGACAACAGTCTTTTTAACCTGTCGAATTTTCTGGATACTTTGGTTAACGTTTGCCTTAACATGTTGATGTAGGAAACTAGCATAGCTACTTTTTACGTACACAATTTCAAATTCGCATACACTCGTACATTGAGATAAATATCTGAAGCAAAGCTATCATGTTGGTAATTGTAATAGGTATTAAATTACATTCTGATAATTGTTGTAGACCCATTCTAAGGAATTATGAGTGTCACAAACCTCTTTCTTCCAATGCGTGCAGTCTCTCCAGTAATGCTGGCATAGAGGCAGTATCTTCCGCATGAACCACGCATGTCACACATAATAGCAGGGCGAATATTACCAACTGGGTCGACATGATTGTTGAAATGACCTAAAAGATGTAAAAGCTTCCAAATGTGTTCGTTAGAGAACCGGTCAAAAGACGTCGTAGTTTTCTTATCTCCTAAATTGATTGTAGACGAAATGATGTTATCTCAAATGATGCGATACGCTTTCCATTTTAACGGAATCACAATTAAATATAACACGATATTCGTATCGCGTAACGTTTTGGAACTTAACCCATATAGTCTGTGTAATCTCAAGGTGATAAGATGCGGTTTTCCTTTTTGACGGACTCATTATTTATTATAACATGATATTCATTTTGTTGAATTCAAGTAATACAATCGTTGTTAAATAAATCAATACTACACACAAAATGGTTACGCCACAATTGGATCTTGTTTCCACTTCGATTTCCTAAATGATCATACGCATACCCTCTAGTGCCCTTAACTAGTTTCTTTTCATGACTGAACTACCGTAATGTGGTTCTTGCCCGTGATAAATAGTCGTATATGGTGAACATTTTTGCTTTAAAAACTTATTGAGCGGGCACGCCTTATTTATTAAAAACAAACCTGTTGTTGTGACCTCAAAGTATGACATTGACCTTGTGATCCTTAAAGAAGGCGGGTCACAAGGACCAAAAACCATAAAGGTCTTGTTTCTCCAAAGCCTAGGTTGTCAACGGCCCAATTGGTTTCTCAACTTTTGTCGTAAAGTGCGTTCATAAATATTATACCACAAATCGATGTTCAAAGGAAATACGTGGTCAATCTCAACAGAAAATCACTGCATGGCCAATATTATAAGATAATTATATAGTTGTTCAAGATATACTGATTAAAGATCCTACGCTGATAGAGACCTCGGCCGTGTTGTGACAATTTATTTCTATTTCTTCAATGCATATTCAAGTTAGAGCGCATCAAGCCCCATTTTTACATAAGGTAGTATAATTCCACTTTTAACGTAAATCTTGAAGGAAGCCATAGCAATCATGAGCGCGTCACATATAAATTTGTTATTTTGAAATCATTACACGGGCAAGATATCCAACAAACAAGCCTGACAGACCAACACACAGGACAAAGACATTCCTGATTTCCCCCCACCTGATAGTGAGCTGTAATAATAAAAGATGAATTTCTTATAAATTAAATGAATACATTTCCAATTTGTGCATTATAGCTTGTGATTCTTGAAGATGCAAATATCTTCAAACAAAAGTGAACAACACAGTTTTTCACAGTCAAATCATATAAATATCTTAAGAACTGTATAAAGTCAAATCCTATTTACATGTATGTACAACATTTTATAAAAGAAATAACAATGTACAACAATATACAAAATGTCAGATTTATATTCAGTCCGTGTATGATTCACACATTTCCTTGCTCCATTGCTCAATTTTTTAAAGCTTTAACAAACATACCTCATATTTAGTCAGACTATGACTATGACTGATATACTTGCCAAAAGTACCAAACTTTGTGCATGGCAATGTAATTGAGAGTACAGAAATGTGTGCAAGCTACAGTAATGGAGAGTACAGAAATGTGTTCAAGCTACAGTAATGGAGTGTACAGAAATGTGTGCAAGCTACAGTAATGGAGAGTACAGAAATGTGTTCAAGCTACAGTAATGGAGTGTACAGAAATGTGTGCAAGCTACAGTAATGGAGAGTACAGAAATGTGTTCAAGCTACAGTAATGGAGTGTACAGAAATGTGTGCAAGCTACAGTAATGGAGAGTACAGAAATGTGTTCAAGCTACAGTAATGGAGTGTACAGAAATGTGTGCAAGCTACAGTAATGGAGAGTACAGAAATGTGTTCAAGCTACAGTAATGGAGTGTACAGAAATGTGTGCAAGCTACAGTAATGGAGAGTACAGAAATGTGTTCAAGCTACAGTAATGGAGTGTACAGAAATGTGTGCAAGCTACAGTAATGGAGAGTACAGAAATGTGTTCAAGCTACAGTAATGGAGTGTACAGAAATGTGTGCAAGCTACAGTAATGGAGAGTACAGAAATGTGTTCAAGCTACAGTAATGGAGTGTACAGAAATGTGTGCAAGCTACAGTAATGGAGAGTACAGAAATGTGTTCAAGCTACAGTAATGGAGTGTACAGAAATGTGTGCAAGCTACAGTAATGGAGAGTACAGAAATGTGTTCAAGCTACAGTAATGGAGTGTACAGAAATGTGTGCAAGCTACAGTAATGGAGAGTACAGAAATGTGTTCAAGCTACAGTAATGGAGTGTACAGAAATGTGTGCAAGCTACAGTAATGGAGAGTACAGAAATGTGTTCAAGCTACAGTAATGGAGTGTACAGAAATGTGTGCAAGCTACAGTAATGGAGAGTACAGAAATGTGTTCAAGCTACAGTAATGGAGTGTACAGAAATGTGTGCAAGCTACAGTAATGGAGAGTACAGAAATGTGTTCAAGCTACAGTAATGGAGTGTACAGAAATGTGTGCAAGCTACAGTAATGGAGNTCTGTCAAAATGCCAGTCAGAGTTACATAACTTTGCCTGCACAGTCCCCTTACGATAGTTAGTAAGTGTTGCAAGTATGAAAGCAATGGCTTTGATACTTTAGGAAAAAAGTGGACCTAAACACAAAACTTAACCAAAATTTCAATTTTCTAAGTATAAAAAGGGCACATAATTCTGTCAAAATGCCAGTCAGAGTTACATAACTTTGCCTGCACAGTCCCCTTACGATAGTTAGTAAGTGTTGCAAGTATGAAAGCAATGGCTTTGATACTTTAGGAAAAAAGTGGACCTAAACACAAAACTTAACCAAATTTTCAATTTTCTAAGTATAAAAAGGGCACATAATTCCGTCAAAATGCCAGTCAGAGTTACCTTACTTTTCCTGCACAGTCCCCTTACGATAGTTAGTAAGTGTTGCAAGTATGAAAGCAATAGCTTTGATACTTTAGGAAAAAAGTGGACCTAAACACAAAACTTAACCAAAATTTTCAATTTTCTAAGTATAAAAAGGGCACATAATTCTGTCAAAATGCAAGCCAGAATTATCTAACTTTGCCTGCCCAGTCCCCTCATGATAGTAAGTAAGTGTACCAAGTTTGAATGCAATAGCATTGATACTTTATGAGAAAAGTGTACCTAAACGCAAAACTTAACCGGACGCCGACGCCGACGCCAACGCCGACGCCGACGCCGACGCCAAGGTCATGACAATAGCTCATAATTTTTTTTCAAAAAATAGATGAGCTAAAAATGGTAATTATAATTGCGCAACAGGACATTAATAGATGCATACAAAACACTTAATTACCATTTAAATGCTGAACCTGATACCATGGTGGTATTACGTTTAAAAGAATATATATTTATGTCAGGAAAAGCGTCGCTTAAAACACTAAATGTCAGTGTGTGCATGGAACCATGCATGGCTGGTAATCGGTGTGTGTTCTCGTAATAAGACGTATCTTCCGCAGACTTTTAGGTGACATTAATAACCCGTAAACCTGACAACCAAGGTGTTTAAATCAAATCTAATCGTTCCAAACATTCAAAGTCAGGATATGATTTAAGTATTTTGCTGCTTATATTATAAACGAATGTGAATCATATGCGAATACGTGGTTACCAAAGGTACGCCTAGTATTGTACAATTTAATAATCAACATCAGCGACTATTTCGTAAAATATTTCATTAAAAATAAAGTTAACCCATAAACAATAAACAAACTGCTCTTTTTATTTTGTGTGGTACACTATATTCAACACATGTTCATGCACTAATGTCATGTTCGTGTGTCGTTTTAATAGATACTGTTGCGGGAAATTAAAATGAAAAATGGAAAATATTGTACCACAAGATACAATACAAAATAGCAGTTTGTATCTTCTTCAATCTATGTTGCCAGACCACATCTACAGTTGAAATTTTGCCTATTGCTATAATGAACACTGATTGTTTATGGGTTAACTTTATTTTACGAAACAAAAATTACGAAATATTCGTTGATTTTGAGTGTTTATTGGCTTTTAAGACAATTTACACAGTTTTATTCTTTGTTTTTTTATAAGTACAGAAGGATGAAGAGAATAATAAATATGCACTGAAGGACCTTCTGAATTTGTTACTGGATGACATTAAAAATAAAATGTATAAAAGCCTACCAAAGAAACTTAAAATTCATATTTATAAAGCAAAAATCATTTCTATTGTGTTTAAGGTAAGTTTGATAGAAACAGATCATACTTCACGTCCGTTATTTGAGCTATATTCCTAATTTCAAAGTGACCAAAATACACAAAATAAGTACTCAAATATCTGAATGATTTATACATGTACTTCAGTTGCAGTCTGGCATCGAACTATTATACAATACTACTTGGGGTTGAAATTTTACCAGCCTCCGTGCAGAACTAGACTTATTTCAAACAAATCATAGTTTGAATTTGGTTCAAGTAGGGCCTAAACCAACATAACCAGGTCAACCTTAACAAATAAATGATTGTTATCGTCAACGTGTATGACGCTGTCAATATTGAGGGCAAAATTATTAACACAGGCGAGATGGGTCGAATGTGTATCTCGACAATATCGCGGCCAGGTTTGAAGATCAAGTGTTGTAAACATTGTATTTCACTTGATCAAATCTTACCAAAACATGTGACCCCTCTAAAAGCATAAGTATGACTCTATTGCTGGAACTTTTCGCGCAACTATATTTTAACAAAATAGGGAAATCTTCGAATTTAAGTCAAGTTACGTCACCATGTTAAAACATAGAAGAAACTCTATGCCATTCTGGAAGCGTAATTAATCTTGTTGAGACTTCGCCATATCTAGGACGCATGTGAAGTTGGGTCACTTGGGGTTAAAAACTAGATCACGGGTTAAATCGTTGATGCAAAACATCAAAAAACATAAGTACGTATCATTTAAGCAGTTAATCTACAATCTGTGAGTTATGTTACATTGACAATTTTTAAAATGTTTCATGAAGAGAGGATTTTACACATGCGAGAAGACCCCATTTGAGATATTAAACTTGTAAGCACACAATCTCCAATCGGAAATAAAAAACATACCTTCCCCTTTACGGATCAATGTTTCTGGTATTTACATTTGTGCACAAAACGATGGCAAGATTCAACACATTTAAATGACAAAACAAATTATGAAATGTTGTCTTTTCAGTTTTGAGAGAATAAGTAGTCAAAGTGACCAATTAATTAGTTGTTGAGTATACATCATTTACGGGTGTCTGAAGCAAGGTTACAGTTTCGCTTTTTTACAGCATGAGAAGTGTATACTCAGTAGAAGTAGATGTCAACCCAAATGAGGACAAGCATGTTTTTGAATGGATCGCATATGTTTAGCCGTACATTATATAACTATTGGTCACATAAAGCTACTGCCAAACTGCTTCCACAATCTGGCATGACCAAATAAAGGTTATTAACCCTTTGCATGCTGGGAAATTTGTCGTCTGCTAAAATNTTTCTAAGTATAAAAAGGGCACATAATTCTGTCAAAATGCAAGCCAGAATTATCTAACTTTGCCTGCCCAGTCCCCTCATGATAGTAAGTAAGTGTACCAAGTTTGAATGCAATAGCATTGATACTTTATGAGAAAAGTGTACCTAAACGCAAAACTTAACCGGACGCCGACGCCGACGCCAACGCCGACGCCGACGCCGACGCCAAGGTCATGACAATAGCTCATAATTTTTTTTCAAAAAATAGATGAGCTAAAAATGGTAATTATAATTGCGCAACAGGACATTAATAGATGCATACAAAACACTTAATTACCATTTAAATGCTGAACCTGATACCATGGTGGTATTACGTTTAAAAGAATATATATTTATGTCAGGAAAAGCGTCGCTTAAAACACTAAATGTCAGTGTGTGCATGGAACCATGCATGGCTGGTAATCGGTGTGTGTTCTCGTAATAAGACGTATCTTCCGCAGACTTTTAGGTGACATTAATAACCCGTAAACCTGACAACCAAGGTGTTTAAATCAAATCTAATCGTTCCAAACATTCAAAGTCAGGATATGATTTAAGTATTTTGCTGCTTATATTATAAACGAATGTGAATCATATGCGAATACGTGGTTACCAAAGGTACGCCTAGTATTGTACAATTTAATAATCAACATCAGCGACTATTTCGTAAAATATTTCATTAAAAATAAAGTTAACCCATAAACAATAAACAAACTGCTCTTTTTATTTTGTGTGGTACACTATATTCAACACATGTTCATGCACTAATGTCATGTTCGTGTGTCGTTTTAATAGATACTGTTGCGGGAAATTAAAATGAAAAATGGAAAATATTGTACCACAAGATACAATACAAAATAGCAGTTTGTATCTTCTTCAATCTATGTTGCCAGACCACATCTACAGTTGAAATTTTGCCTATTGCTATAATGAACACTGATTGTTTATGGGTTAACTTTATTTTACGAAACAAAAATTACGAAATATTCGTTGATTTTGAGTGTTTATTGGCTTTTAAGACAATTTACACAGTTTTATTCTTTGTTTTTTTATAAGTACAGAAGGATGAAGAGAATAATAAATATGCACTGAAGGACCTTCTGAATTTGTTACTGGATGACATTAAAAATAAAATGTATAAAAGCCTACCAAAGAAACTTAAAATTCATATTTATAAAGCAAAAATCATTTCTATTGTGTTTAAGGTAAGTTTGATAGAAACAGATCATACTTCACGTCCGTTATTTGAGCTATATTCCTAATTTCAAAGTGACCAAAATACACAAAATAAGTACTCAAATATCTGAATGATTTATACATGTACTTCAGTTGCAGTCTGGCATCGAACTATTATACAATACTACTTGGGGTTGAAATTTTACCAGCCTCCGTGCAGAACTAGACTTATTTCAAACAAATCATAGTTTGAATTTGGTTCAAGTAGGGCCTAAACCAACATAACCAGGTCAACCTTAACAAATAAATGATTGTTATCGTCAACGTGTATGACGCTGTCAATATTGAGGGCAAAATTATTAACACAGGCGAGATGGGTCGAATGTGTATCTCGACAATATCGCGGCCAGGTTTGAAGATCAAGTGTTGTAAACATTGTATTTCACTTGATCAAATCTTACCAAAACATGTGACCCCTCTAAAAGCATAAGTATGACTCTATTGCTGGAACTTTTCGCGCAACTATATTTTAACAAAATAGGGAAATCTTCGAATTTAAGTCAAGTTACGTCACCATGTTAAAACATAGAAGAAACTCTATGCCATTCTGGAAGCGTAATTAATCTTGTTGAGACTTCGCCATATCTAGGACGCATGTGAAGTTGGGTCACTTGGGGTTAAAAACTAGATCACGGGTTAAATCGTTGATGCAAAACATCAAAAAACATAAGTACGTATCATTTAAGCAGTTAATCTACAATCTGTGAGTTATGTTACATTGACAATTTTTAAAATGTTTCATGAAGAGAGGATTTTACACATGCGAGAAGACCCCATTTGAGATATTAAACTTGTAAGCACACAATCTCCAATCGGAAATAAAAAACATACCTTCCCCTTTACGGATCAATGTTTCTGGTATTTACATTTGTGCACAAAACGATGGCAAGATTCAACACATTTAAATGACAAAACAAATTATGAAATGTTGTCTTTTCAGTTTTGAGAGAATAAGTAGTCAAAGTGACCAATTAATTAGTTGTTGAGTATACATCATTTACGGGTGTCTGAAGCAAGGTTACAGTTTCGCTTTTTTACAGCATGAGAAGTGTATACTCAGTAGAAGTAGATGTCAACCCAAATGAGGACAAGCATGTTTTTGAATGGATCGCATATGTTTAGCCGTACATTATATAACTATTGGTCACATAAAGCTACTGCCAAACTGCTTCCACAATCTGGCATGACCAAATAAAGGTTATTAACCCTTTGCATGCTGGGAAATTTGTCGTCTGCTAAAATGTTGTCTGCTGAATTTCTTAGATCATCATTTTCTTCACTTTTTTCAAAGACCACTATCAGAATAGCAAACAGTTTGGATCCTGATGAGACGCCACGTTCTGTGGCGTCTCATCTGGATCCAAACTGTTTGCAAAGGCCTTCAAAATCCGGTTCTAGCGCTCAAAGGGTTAATACACAGATCTCCATCGAAGTAAAGAGTTGACCCGTATGTGTAGCTCAAATAAGACACACATGCATGATACACGCACCGATCTCATACCACACTGAGGCGTTAAACAAACACAGTAAACACAATTCAATTTCACATCATACACATACAATAAGTAAACGCATGTCAATGTAGGCTTCCTATACAAAACGAATATGGTAGCCTATTGCTCACACATATTTGTAGCATTTTATTATATTTTAATACCGGGATATAGTACTGTCGAGGATAATGGTTGGTACAACGTATAGCTGTGTTATTGTTACATACCTGTACCAAAATGTCATTAAACATGAGTTTTAACTTGTTAAGTGGTTGCAATTTTCCTTCTAAAACCCGATTTGCCGTTTACATATATGTTCATTTCAATCAACGTTCATCAGAAATTAAAACGAGTATGTGTCAAGCTCAAGTCTCAATATTGCCGGTAGAGCCCCGGTCCATCCCGGTTTGCTAACGCCGGTCGACCGGCGAGAACCGGGATGATTCGTTGAAATGTTTTGACGCGGTCACACTATTTCCCAATGTCGCCCCGGTTGAAGCCGGTCAACAACCTGGCAGAGTCCCGGTCAACCCCGGACTAGCTACGGTTTATCTCGGTGGAGTCCCGGCAGAGCCCCGGTTGTCGCCGGGATTGCCCAGGTGGAGCCCCGGTGAAATTTAACGATGTACCGTAACTATACCGGGACTCTGCCGGCATTTACCGGGGCTCCACCGGGGTAACACCGGCGACAACCGGGGAGTTGCCGTAGCTCTGCCGGGGTCTGTATGGGCCCCGGTGGAGCTACGGTGCCGTCCCGGTTGTTGCCGGTGCCGTCCCGGTTGTTGCCGGTGCCGCGCCGGTCGTTGCCGGTCCTTCCCGGTGACTCCCTGTTCATCCCGGAGGTATTAAACATTTTAATACTTTGCCGGTGGAGCCCCGGTTGTTCCCGGTCGTCCCCGGTTCATGCCGGTCGTCCCCGGTGGAGCCCCGGTTCATCCCGTTAGAGCCCCGGTTCACCCCGGTAGATCCCGGATCACGCACCGGGGCTCCACCGGCATCATAGTGAGACTGTGCCTTTAGGGTAATTGGTGGTAATACACTCGAATGTCGTTTTGAAACAGATTGTGACATGAGCTCCTGTAAGGCTTTCAATAGTAACAAAAACAGCGTTGTAGAGATACGTTCGTTTAGTCAAGATACAAATAACAAATTGCAAAACTCAACACAATGACACGCCTGACAGAGAAACGGAAATTGACTTGGTTTTAGGGGCATTGTAGTTATAATGCCATAAACAGAACGCGTAGGAAAAATACCAACCCATTATTAAACCAAATCCTAAATTTTGGATTTTTAAACTGTTTGTATGAATGCTGCTTATTTAAATCTGAAATTGGCATTCTTATTTAAGATAGACTTATGTCAACAGCTGCGTAGTTTTCGCTATACTTACTTAACACTTTACCACTCAGATACGAATTTTGAAAATTTTAGAAAATCAAATTTAATAAAAGACCTTTCTTTATGATTTCAAGTTTGTTCAGGCTTCATTTCCAACCCTAAGATACTGATGAGCAGCAATAAGCATAACTACAAACACCATTTAAAGATACGTGTTATATCTGTTTGCTTTCGGGGTAAAACAGTGATTTGTTTTGTCTCGGTAAAGTGAGAAAGTAAATATTTCACGTGCGCTTTTGCGAGTAAAAATTTGTGAACATTCTTATTTTCTGAGAACAATTATTCGCAATATTACCACGAAAGCAAACAATAATACTGGTTGGTATGTATTTTCCGGACAGCATTATTTTCCAGACGTTCTAGATATGTCATGTTATGGTAGCCTTAAACATTCTTTTCTTCTTCAGATACTAACAGACGTTTGTTTTCTTGAAGTTTACATCAGAAATTTGTAAGAAGGCAATTATTACTGTTTTAAAATTGCAATGTTTACAAGTTTCGTCTCAATAAACTGTTCCTTCCGCACGTGGATATTAAAAGCATGCGTATGCGCAAAAAAAATCACTTAATGATTACCGAGCTATGTACTTGAGATTTCCGTTCGTCTGCTCCACTGTTTCGGTTGTAAATGGCTTTAATTGAAACATCATATTAGGCAAAACTGACCTGGTTTACATGCACGCATTATTTGTATTAATGATTCATTACATTCACAATTCGAACTATCTGCAGATGCATATATCTGAATTTCTTACACATGATACAAAATAGACATTATGATTCAAGGGAAACAGATCTTATATACCAATATAAACTTACTGTAGGGATTGTGTCTCTTGAAAAGTTTGTAACCGTAGTGTGTCCTTGTCGTTTAATGTCAATACAATGAATATGTCGTCGAAGCATACCTTTTAATTTCGATTTCACAAGTAAATAAAACATTTCATGTAATATTACAAAATTTGTTGATAACTTACATTATCAAGCAGCGCATATATCTGGATTTAAATATGTTTATAACATTTGGACCGTAGTACAAAAGCAGACAAAATGCAAATAAATGAAAGGACAATGCTGCAGCGTGCCGTGTCAGCTGTTAAGTAGCACACACATAAATATAGGATGCTATACGGGGAATCAATGTGCCTCGAATTACATTGTCTGACCATGTTCATGGGCATTTTAGCGATGCACAAACTGATTCCGTGAGCGTTTTAAATAACGAAGAAGGGGAGACTTTTGTTAAGTATCTACTATATATGTCTGATCTTGGATTCACTATGACACGCAATGGGAACCATGTTCACATTCTGGACATCGTGAGGGAAGTAGGTTTGTGCGATAACAATGATGTATAACATATCGATTCCTGTTGAAATTAGTGTACTCGAACTACTTACTTATGAAATGTTTAACACATTATCGTTTTAGTTTCGTATATGCATTCATTAACGCCTTCATTAAATTGTCCCGCCTTTGCATTGAATGTATTATTGTGTTATATTATAGTGTGCTGATTTATTGTCCAACCCATGTTCCGAGGAGAGGTATGCATAAAATGTGTCAAACAAGGGGACATGGGATGAATGGTTAAAACGGGCACCGGAGAGTCTCGATCCAGCACGTTCCAAAATATCAAGGCAGGGTGTATCAGCAAGTTCTTTGCATTCCTTGACAAAACAGTATTTGAAAACCAATACATACACTTGAAAGAGTTTATATAAGTCTAAAATACACGACAAATTACAACAAAAAAAATCAACGCCAGATGTGGTATGGAAACATTTTACTTGGTATGGTAACACATATACTTATTGTGGCATTGGATGCAAAATGCTCTTTTTGATTTTTTTGTGTAACAATATATTCAATTTAAATTTCCAGCAACGATCCATTTTCATACGACACACGAACACTAAATTGGTAAATGAACATGTATGAATATATTGTACCACAAAACATAAAAATAGCATTTTGTATCTTATTAAATCTTTGTTACCAGACCAATATCTAGCGTTGCAAATTTGGCTTTTGCTATAAGGAACGTTCATTGTGTATAGGTTAACTTTATTGTATGAAATAGTTTACGAAATATTCGTTGATATTGAGTGTTAATGGAGATTTAAGAAGGACTGCTACCGCGAATGAAATCTCTGATTTGGCCTGATGTATGTGTACAATCATCTTGAAATTAACTTCTATGAGTTGGTATGAAACTATTATTTTATTGTTTTCATGAATGTCCTGTTTCAATATATTTTCGAAGATCGATTGACTACAGTTTGATTTAATTATACTTTATTAGCATATATTGCTAAAAGATGTTAACACAATCACGGTAGATGTGTTTCATTATTCTATTTCTTAACAAAACCGTTTAATGAACATATATTCCACATTTATCAATAACTTAATGACAATATCATTAGTTCGACTCATCGATAAACTATTCATCTGATATGTTTATTCGTCTATTGACATGTTCACAAATAATATTTTCGCACATGAATAATGTAAACACAGACCATATACAAAAGACAAGCGTCATGACAATTATTAGTCTTCGCAATAAAATGTTTCTTTTTAATAAAAGGTTATCTTGTGTAAAACACAGGTCACACTGGATATATTAACTCTAATATAAACAGCATGCATACATATAAAGAGGCGAAAATACACAATACAATATATGCAAACCAATGCAGATACGACTCCTTACGTACAACAAAATGCATCTCGCCAAAATGCAGACGTCGGGGAAAAACATGGTTTTCACAGAGAAAGTTCCAGAGTCCAGCTTCGAAGTCGGCGACGAATGTAGTAACTGCGATGTTCCTGAGTAGTCTCCGATCAATGGCTCTCAGGACCTGTTTAGATAATTAATACCATGTAATCACTTCATGGAAATATCGTTTACAATAAATAATATCAAATGTAGCCTTTCTTAAACGGAGTACACTACTTAAACTAGATAATAATTATTTTGAGAAAGATTTATTTGATATTAAAATTGAATCTTCATGAGAAATGCACATGAATAAAAATGAAATCTAAATATTAACCTTGCTTACCTCATAGTAATCGTTTTTGCTTCTCATAGACATGATACAGATAGTGGTATCTGTTTCAGGCTGTCACCACACTTGACGAAAGCATGAATACTTAGCAGTTGCTTGAACGGACTCTTCACGACTTTGAAGGTACCGTCCATATACCAGGTCTTCGCCGAGGCCAGGAGCTCAAGNAAACAGGTATGAGATATTGTGCATTGTTGGGAAATGTTGCCAAATCATAGTTGTTAAAACATACAGAACTCAAAAGAGTTCATTATTTCATATAAAATTTGTAATGAAATATATGTCACAAAAAGGCATCACTTAGAATAAGTAACATAGTAAACAGATATAATGTCGGCTTAAGCGTACGATTACCGAAGCGTACCAGGCTTAAGCGTACTAAATTCACACATTGTCAATGCTGTTAAGAAGTTTACATCATCTTATCAAGAATTAAAGTGTGAGCCTTACTGTCTAAACACATCCATTTAATTGGATGGTACACTTAAGCCTAAAATGGTTCACTACAGTAATGCACTGGTACGCTTTGGTAATGGTACGCTAAAGCCTGCACCCCAAAAGATAAATTAAAACTTATTTTTCAAAATTACCCAATCAAAAGTGCTGCTGCTGCTACATGATGGCATTTGTATTGCCCCATTGGACACTGACAGTAGGTAGACTGTACAAGGCCATTATCTTCCTGATCAATGCAAATCTGAAGATAACACATTATTCCAAATGACACTAAATCCTTGTACATTAAAATATAGTTGCAATAATCCAACTCCCAGCTATATTGACCCTCCGGGTCGCTGGGATGTACGAATGTACTCATAAAACCTCAGAGCATTCAAGAAGAACTACATTAAAATATATATCCGATTATGTTTGTATCCGAAAGCATGTACATTATAAATAATAATCATCTTTAGATAAGAAAGCGGTCGATTGTGCTGCAATGCAATGAAAAAGGGGTTGTGAAACAATGCTTTAATTCGTTATATTTAAACACTTAAACGTCAATGATGAAATAGCATTTACCTGTACTTTATACGAAGTGTTCTTCATCGATGCCTGTGTACCACAAGCTGTTACAAATGAATGTTGGCTCCTCCTCTTTATCCTCGGCTATTTCCGTAAAAATTGCCATATATGGAAGTAGCAAAATCGTCTACTAATGTTAATCGTCTTTGTTTGTAAAAGTCAAGTGTGAAGTTGTCAACATGAGAGTGATAGCTGATGCAGTTTCATTTCGCCATCGGTAAGGTGTACTGTGTAAAGCGTGCAGTGTAGGTACATTTAATACATGAGGCGAATTTAGTTTTGAAAGTTACAAAATCGAATTGCAATTTAACTAATTTGAAAGATATCAACTTCAAAGTTGAAAGTGAAAATGAACTTGTAAAGCTGAGATAATCAAAAGACCGATTACAAGCAATATTTTATATTTAAATAAATCTATTCAGTGCGATCTCAGTATAAATTGTCATGTTGGCAAGGCTGGATTTTTGGCAACGAATAGCCTCCATACAGATCAGCGTCTGAACCCAAGGTATGTATGCGTGTGTGGAACCCAAGGTATGTATGCGTTTGTGGAACCCCAGGTATGTTTGCGTGTGTGGAACCCCAGGTATGTATGCGTGTGTGGAACCCCAGGTATGTATGTGTGTGTGGAACCCCAGGTATATATGCGTGTGTGTATCGAAGTTTATGAGGCCCTTCCGCGCCTGAGGTTGCATAATGTGAGGACCCAGAGTGCGTCACACCACTCGTATAATAAACTAACTGGACTCGTGAAAGGTGGAACGAATTAATAATTATAACTGCCATGTTTCAACTATTTGATTTTTACTTAAAGAAATGTAAAGTTGATGCAGTCTGGTGCTGTGGGGGGGGGAGGCAGCGGGAGTGCCAGCAGGTTACCCCAAATATTTATAATGATTACCTCAACCTTGCTCGTATGCTACGGAAAATGGGATTTACTCAACCTTACTCGTATGCTACGGAATCAGGGATTTACTCAACCTTGCTCGTATTCTACGGAATCAGGGATTTACTTAACCTTACTCGTATGCTACTGAATCAGGGATTTACTCAAACTTGCTCGTATGCTATGGAATCAGGGATTTACTCAACCTTGCTCGTATGCTACGAAATCAGGGATTTACTCAACCTTGCTCGTTTGCTACGGAATCAGGGATTTACTCAACCTTGCTCGTATGCTACGGAATCAGGGATTGACTGTACCTTACTCGTATGCTACGGAATCAGAGATTTACTCAACCTTGTTCGTATGCCACGGAATCAGGGACTTACTCCGGTTCCTATATAATATATCGTTAGAGAATGGCTGGCAAAATTTCGTTTTCATAAATGTTGATGAGAGAAAAATTATATTTATTATTAAGTATATGCTTTCCGGTTGTTTATAGAGAAATATCAGTGAATTAAATCTGATATTTCACTGTTTCAAACCTGTTTCTAACAGTACGCCACTCGCGAAAATATTATTTTCTATTATCACTCATTAAATTAAATAGATATTCCACCGAATTCAACAAACATCCTCTTTATCGCTTTGAATGAGATCTGGGAAGCAGTCATTATTTGAGCGAATAACGGTACTAAATTAAATGTCAAAAGCGACCCGATAACAGCCCATATCACAAAGCGAACAACTAACGCAAGACAGTGTAACTCGTTTGGAAAGGAGTTGTTTGATTCGGTGAATTTACTTGCGGAGTTATAGACTGATACTTATAACATGTTTCACGAATGTTTCCTGACTACGTTATTTACTGGCCTTATGTCCAACGATAAATCAAGAAGCATTACGAACGATGCAAATGTATGAGATAATTAATAAACTTCATACAAGAAAAGATAATGCACCCTCAAAAATAGGCGCTTGTTTCGACCACGGACAAAATAAGCAATTATTTACTGGTATGTACACCGAATATGCCAATCAATGAGAATATGCATCCACAAAACGATATATCGAAGATTTTTATTTTTGAGAACAACACTAACAAAACAGTCAAAAGAAAATATATATGCAAATATTCCGAACAAAATACACATAAACAATATATTGCGAACGAATTGGCAAGTACTGCAACGGCATAAACATTATCAAACCACTTGCACAGTATCGTCGACTAGTCCGTGTAGGAGATATACGTATTAAACTGCCAAAGCTGGGTTAAGGACATTGGGTCGCATGCCCGCATAANACGAAATTCATTGTGGCCTTCCCGCGAACTGTCAACATCAACAGAGGAGATAAAAAGGAAACTACATAAAGTTAAACAGAAACAAATATATAATTGAAATATTAACTTGCTCTCAATGGAATAAATAAAGTGAAGCTCTCAGAAGTACATTATTTTATTAAGAGGAAGTTTCATTATTTGTAAGTGAAATGTATGAATATTGATATAAAATAGTATATTATTATAATAATATTCAAATATTGTTTAAAAAATTCTCATTTTTGTCATTCTTAATCATTTCCCTTTTTTGGGCCGGAAGTGATCAGTCCGGGCCGGCAAAGGATGCATGATTATAGGACCTCCTGGCGAATTATAATTTTGGGAAGGAAGCATCTTTTCTTTCCGATGTACCTGGTGGAGATTTATGGGAAGTTTCAGGGGTGTCTCCAATACTAAAGTCAATAAAATTTCCTAGACAGCCGACAGTTTGACTAACTGTAACATTGGGTGACACCTGTGTCAATTCTAATTTATTTCAGCCGACGAAGGCACAGACGATTTTCGGGTGGTCAACTTTCAACGATGGGGCTTGATCATACGAACCACAAATGAATTCATCGCACAGGTCCGCGAGAGTGAAAGTTTCTGCACATTTTGACACCCCGTACCAATCTTTTACGGTTGTAACGCCGTTTCTTTACCTCAAAATAAGAAACATTTTGTTGTTGTTTTCGCTCGATCACTTAAATTTCAGACGACGCTCGTGCGCCGTTTAAAATCAATAGGCGTCTCGGAGACATTGAGTTGCCGATTTGCACTTCGCTATTTTCGTACTCATTCAGCTTTTTCGTACTCAGTATTTTTCGGCTCGAATATTTTATACGGATTTTTTTTTCAAAATAAAAAACGTTCGGGCGGGACGTTTTTCGCCCATGGGCGGGCGGGGATGAGAATCTAGGAATTTATTTTCTATTGCCTAACAGGCGACGTTTGGAAGAAACATATATAACAAGATGTGTTTGTGAAACACAATGTTCCCCCATATATTTGACCTTTGACCTTGAAGGATGACCTTGACCTTTCACCACTCAAAATGTGCAGCTCCATGAGATACACATTAATGCCAAATATCAAGTTGCTATCTTTAATATTGCAAAGGTTATGGCAAATGTTAAAGTTTGACGCAAACAAACCAACAAACCAACAATCACTGATTCATTTTAATATTTTCGTCATTCAATAAATACGGTAGGACGTTGGTAAACGGTGGACGAAGCTTAATATGAATGCATTCTTTAACAGTAACTGATATGTCGCAGTTTGAAATTATGTTTTGTTTAATACGCGTGCTAATGAATGCACTTAATGGACTGCGATTCACGTACTGCGATAGCATTACATTAAAAATTAGCAATTATCTTGAAACTACCCAATATCAGGGTGCAGGATCAACGGGGTCCACATGTGGTTAAAACACGGGCTGGGCAGAATGTAAACACTTTATTTTTGAAAGTAGCTCAAGTTATTGAAATACATTTGCAAACATCTTTAGTGCATAAAGACAGTTTTTCGTACAGTCTGTGTCGGTATCTTAAGATTTAATAATATATCCTTACAAACGTCTGAAATCGGTGACAAAATTTCACGTTGCGAGCAGCATTAAAGTGTTAATGCTGTACACATCGAATTTTTTAACAAGAACACAGGCTTTGTAAATAAAATAACTATGATGTATTTCTCATTGCCATAAACAGCATAAAAACTGTCTGTTGTTTACTAGTTAACATTATTAAGAAACATTATTTTAAAAAGTTATTTGAGAACAAAGCACCACTTACAGGTGTGTTTACATCCCATAGCGTTTAATTGGAAGCACCACAAAGTCACGTGATCATGCACCCTGCATATGGATCGTCATCGGAGAAAGTTAAAGATGTACTTTCTAGCACACTTTGACATTAACATGTTTGCTTAAACTAATACGGATTTCGTTCAGTTTGGTACAACTAGTACCTTAAAAAAAAGCTCCATTAATTGATCCTATGGAAAATAATAATAACAAGCAAATTCGTTGAATGGATATCCTCCGCAAAATAAATTTTGTTAATGGATGGGTGTGGAAATAAAAGAAAATGTATAAGTGAAGGGTTGTGCCTTTTGTCATTTTTTTTAAAACTCATTTGTACCTGTGATGGGTTTTCGATTATCTATATAAACACTCACACCAAATATACTTATACCAAGTTTCAATCAAATCCGCCAAAGCACTTGCAAGATATGGCTCCGGACAGCTGTAAGCTTATAGTAAAAAGCATTTTTTTAAGATACAAAGGGCCATTACTCCGTTATTAACAAATGCTGTACAATGCCATTTGGCGTGCATCATTCTCTTATGCATATATAGACTCATACCAAGTTTCAATGAAATCCGCCAAAGCACTTCTAAGATATAGCTCCGGACAGCTGTCAGCTTATAGTAAAAAGCATTTTTTTTCAAGATACAAATGGCCATAACTCCATTACTAACAGATGGTGTACAATGCCATTTGACGTGCATCATCCTTTTATCCATATATATACTCATTCCAAGTTTCAATGAAATCCGCCATAGCACGTTCAAGATATGGCTCCGGACAGCCGTAAGCTTATAGTAAAAAACATTTTTTTCAAGATACACAGGGCCATAACTCCGTTATTAACAGATGGTGTTCAATGCCATTTGGCGTGCATCATCCTCTTATGCATATATATACTCATACCAACTTTCAATGAAATCCGCCAAAGCACTTTCAAGATATGGCTCCAGACACAAAAGTGCCGGACGGACGGACGGACAACGCCAAAACAATATCCCTCCGCCTATGGCGGGGGATAATAACCATCAACGGATGTATAATTGAACCTTGCATAACCGTATCTTCGGGAACACACATGTTCTATCACCACATAGGCCCTTATAGGCAAACGAGTCATGTACACATAGGAATAAAATACTTATTGGCTTCAATTTTTTTTTATTGATGTGTGTATAACTTTGCCAATGATGAAGACATTAAAATCCAGTCATTAAACACAACATCTTAATTAAAATATATACAGAGCTAAAGACTTAATGTTGTAAGAATTGTAGAAACTTCAGTAACTATAATAACGGCCACCGGAAAAACTTTGCGAAACCGAAATTTTGCTAATTTTAGTAACCTTTTTCTTGAAGATTCGCTTCATTGAAATAATATTTTGGATTAAATTCATATTTCTGATAAAAATTGTTGTTGTTTTTTTTCGTTGAACAAATGCGTTTTTTTTTCACAATGATTTTTTTCAAAATTGGTGTTTCCATGGGATGTTTGCATTTTGCATATTGCGGATGGATAAAAAAATCCCATGGGACTTTTGACATTTTTAAAAACGTGATTTCTTTGCGTATTCAAGTACATAAATGTTATTTAAATGCAACCTTAGAGTGTGTCCAAGTGTCCTTGGGGCCAATGATGCAGTCCTGAAGCCTGGGTCGCACCCCGGGGGAGGCGCCGTTCACCACGACACACTGGAGGGAGGTTCGCAGCCGACCATCACGCGTCAGCGAGAAACCCTGAGACAAAACAAGATAAAGCCCAATTAACACTAAAAATTGTGTCGTGTTCTGAGAAAACTGGGCATAATGCTTGTGCGTAAATTGTCATCCCAGATTAGCCTGTGCAGTCCGCACAGGCTAATCAGGGACGACAATTTCCGCTTTCATGGAATTTTTCGTTAAAATGATGCCTCTTCTTAGCGAAAATCCAGTTTAGGCGGAAACTGTCTTCCCGGATTAGCCTGTGCGGACTGCACAGGTTAATATGGGACGACACTTTACGCACATGCATTATGCCCAGTTTTCTCAGAACGCGACACAATTGTGTTCCACAAAAAAGAGCATTTTGTATCGTGTTTAATATATGTAAGCAGACACCATTTAGAGTTGACATGTTGAATATTGCTATAAGGAACACTGATTATTTTGTATGGGTTAACTTTTGTAATGAAATAATTTACGAACTATTCGATAATTTACAGTGTTAATGGAGCTTTAAGTCAATTTAAAGAAATGTTTGACCATTTCATTACTTTTATGCTATACAGGTGATTATTCGGAAACCCTGGGACAGGACAAATTACGTTTAACCAATGTTTACCTTCGTAGCTTACTGTCGGTGATTTATCTTGAGAACGCCTGATCTAGCTTCACACAAATGCAATCGATGAAGCTATTTGAGGATTCATTCAATAAACCTTCATCGGTTCGTATAAACAAAAAATACACCACTGGTAAATAGCATCTTTATAAGTGTCGGGTGATCCACTCTTACGAGCGAGATAACTTTAAGGACAAAATAACTATTAGTATTGATGTTGTATTTCTCTATTCTCGGCACAGGAACAAATTATGTTTCTTATATATCATTTCAACACTCATGAAAACCTTCCTTTCAAACATTATAACAGTTTAAACGCATTCGGAGGCGCAATAGTAAGCTCTCAATAATAACATAAACGATTAATCAATAACGAAACTGCACTATGTAACCCGAGTAATGCACCAAAGCAATGCGATATTCGTCAATATAACCGTCTAATGTGGCATTATTTGGAGATTGCAATACATATGAGTCTTGTTCTGAGAAAACTGGGCATAATGCATGTGCGTAAAGTGTCGTACCAGATAAGCCTGTGCAGTCCGCACAGGCTAATAAGGGACGACACTTTCCGCTTTTATGACATGTTTCGTTTAAATGAAGTCTCTTATTAGCAAAAATCCAATTAATCCGGTACAAATAGGGAATGCATACAAATCAAAAGCCTTTCTAGAGCGTCTAATTTTTCTGGTCAGATATGTAAAACAAAAACCTTTCAGTATTTGCTTAAATATACAAGTTTGACGTCATATTGGGTGAGAACATGGAATCAACGACAAGTAGTACCAGATTTATATGCTTGACACTGTACAGAAAGAGAAAACGCTTCTTCCACGTATTTAAATTGACAATCCTTTAAAAGTTAACCGATAGTTCATTAACGGAGGGGGACAAGTTTTTCACAACATAAATTTATATATTTACACACTTATGCAATAATGACCCTGTACAGCACCTCTAAGTTCATGGTAAACGAATTGTGATAGTTTTGAACAATTGACCTAGTTTATGATCCCACCTGACTCCGATTCAAACATGTCCAGGATATTGTCAAGATAAATATTGTGACAAAGTGTAATTGAAACTTAAAAACAAATTAGTCTTCAATTGTGTTTAAACGATTTGTATATGGATCAACCTGTTGACCTTTGTGCGCACATGACACATTTTCAAACTCGGCGATGATATTGTCAGTATAAACATTCTGACAAAATGTAAACGACATCAAGTAATACAATTGGCCCGTAAAACGCTTTTTTTTTTCGTCATCATCAACATTCGTAGAATACACATGGTTTATGACGCTTTTGATCGGGAAATTGGAATATTCGTGTATTACTAACATAACATCGAAAACCGTATTAACCCATTTGTGCCTAGCGTCTAGAAAAAAGGCCTTGGCAAGCAGCGTAGACCCAGTTAAGACGCCGCATCATGCGGCGTCTCATCAGGGTCTGCGCTGTTTGCTTAAAGGAATTTCTGTAAGAAATATTCTAAATATAGAAATAAATATACTAGACATCCCTAATTTTGGAAATAAATTGATCCAACTTAGAAGGATGGGAGAGTCCACTAGGCATAAATGGGTTAAGAATCGAAAGCTGGCTTGGTCCAGTAGTAGCGCAATATTCACCTACAACCAAATGCACCAGATTAAAATCCATTGCAGGCAATATTGTTATGTAACTTATTTATTACGTTTTTTAGTATTTTAAGACTACTTCACACATCATATACTTGTAAGTATAAAAATTTAATGTCATATTTCTAAATTACGAACATCTAAGAATAAATCCCGTTAATATACCTTGACACAGCAAAAGTTCGTGATTTGCAAAAAGTCCGGACGGAAACCTTACGTTCGGCATTTGTCCACCACTTCTAAATGAAAACTAAACAAAAGATGTGTTTTTCAGAAACACAATGCCTCCTTCTACGCCGCTTTGAAGCCATATATTTGACTTTGACCTTGCAGGATGACCTTGACCTTGACCTTTCACCACTCAAAATGTGCAGCTCCATGAGATACACATGCATGCCAAATATCAAGTTGCTATGTTGCAAAAGTCATGACCAATGTTAAAAGTTTTAGGACGGACGGACGGACTGACTTACGGACAGACAGACAGACGGAAGGACTGATGGACAGTTCAAAAACTATAATATGCAACCCTTAGGGGGCATAAAAATGTATACCAACGGCAAAGATTCACAGATTGGTTTCAATGATTTTATAATTTCAGCCTTAAATATAAGCTAGGGATTATGCATACAGACTGTCAAAAACATCCCCTCGTCAAAATAACTTATTAGTCTTGAACTATATTTTCAAGCATCAATTGCGCGCAATGAAACATGTTTTATATTTTGTCGTTTCTTGTACCTGAGATGCTAACTCGTAATGGCAAGGCCACAGTAACAAGGTCATCTCCGCCTGGAACAGGTAGTTGTTGTTGTCCAGACATTTGCCCGTATTCAGATTCCGCGCCTAAGCAAACAGAGTGAGACATTTGCCCTTATTAAGATTCCGCGCCTGAGCAAACAAAGTGAGACATTTGTCCGTATTCAGATTCCGCGCCTGAGCAAACAGAGTGAGACATTTGCCCGTATTCCGATTCCGCGCCTGAGCAAACAGAGTGAGACATTTGTCCGTATTCAGATTCCGCGCCTGAGCAAACAGAGGGATGTTTGAAATTGAGACGCACTCTGTGAAAAGGGAGTTTAATGAATGTGTGTAAAGTGTCGTCCCAGATTAGCCTGTGCAGTCCGCACAGGCTTATCAGGGACGATACTTTCCGCTTTTATTGTATTTTTCGTTCAAAGAAAAAGCACTTATCTTTACGAAAATCCATTTTAGGCGGAAACTGTCGTCCCTGATTAGTCTGTTCGGACTGCACAGGCTAATCTCTGACGACACTTTACACACATGCATTAAACCCGCTTTTTACAGAGTGATGCTTGAAATTATTTTTGCAGAGCTCTGTCATTCTAATAGATGTATGCATTATGAACAATACAGCGTTTCTCGAAATTGTAAAGAAAAGCTTTACATATTACTGCTGCAAAATTGTGGCGTGTTCTGAGAAAACTGGGCAAAATGCTTGTGCGTAAATTGTCATCCCAGATTAGCATGTGCAGTCCGCACAGGCTAATCAGGGACGACAATTTCCGCTTTTATGGAATTTTTCGTTTAAATGATGTCTCTGCTTAGCAAAAATCCAGTTCAGGCGGAAAGTGTCGTCCCGGATTAGCCTGTGCGGACTGCACAGGCTACTCTGGGATGACACTTTACGCACAAGCATTTTGCCCAGTTATCTCAGAACACGACACATTAATCATTTTTATAAGATATGAACTAGAAATAGTACATTCTTGATAATAAGTCAATGTATAATAAGTCATAAAGATTCAATGTTCGTATTGTATCTGGATGTTTATAAATACGATTTATAGATAGCTGTCAAGTTCTTAGCAAAATTGCTCTCTATAATCACACAACTCGGACGTTTCACTGCCAAAATTGTGGCTTAACATTACACAAACGTTTACTGCCAAACTGGTGGCTTAACATTACACAAATTGTTTCACTGCCAAACTTATGGCTAAACATTACACAAACTTTTTACTGCCGAAATTGTGACAGTACACAAACTTTTCACTGCCACAATTGTGGCTTAACATTACACAAACTTTTCACTGCCACAATTGTGGCTTAACATTACACAAACGTTTACTGCCAAACTGGTGGCTTAACATTACACAAATTTTTTCACTGCCAAACTTGTGGCTAAACATTACACAAACTTTTCACTGAAACACTTGTGGCTTAACATTACACAAAGTTTTCACTGCCACAATTGTGGCTTAACATTACACAAACTTTTCACTGAAACAATTGTGGCTTAACATTACACAAAGTTTTCACTGCCACAATTGTGGCTTTACATTACACAAAGGCATGTTTAGAACGCGTAAAGGCCTTAAACTTCACGAAGTCACGGTTGTGTGTACTCACTTACCGAGCCCCATGCGGACACATTCATATTCAGTACGGATAATTCAGGCCATATGTTGTCAATGAACCAGGAGAATGGTTTGCATTGCAGCCTCTCTTTCAGCGCCCGTCTCGCCGAAAGATCGCCCACGTCAAGGGTCTGAAAATGGCGGTTATCAGTAATTAAACGCTAACAGCATATAGAAAGGCGGATGGAAAAACAAGAACTACACTAAGTGAAGGGAAATAAGTGTCAACGACTTGATATTTAAATTCCACTCTGCAAGTTTTCACATAACATATAAACGAACTTACATGTATCGTCCTACGTGCTATACCATTGAAGACAGTTATACAAATGCGTATAAAACCTACAATGCGAACGAACCGATACGAGAAGATGTATGACATTCTTTACTTGTCGAGCTCCCATGAACAGGCAGAAATAGCCTATTAACGTAGATTGACCTGTATTTCGTCCGACATGACAATGGTTTACTAAGAAATATACTATAAATCTTTACCTGGATATATGATATTTTATGAGATAAACATTCTAGCAGTTGAGCGTCATATAAGACATGTGAAAGTCATAAAACCCAATACATACACTCATTAATTCTCGAATTCAATCATTACTCCATGCAGCCGCCATTTAGTGATTATAGATCTGATGTTAGTGCTTTATGTTAAAGTCAAACTAAAGCAAAACGTGCGCTTAAATTTATATGTAATTCTAGCTTGAAATGGCTACTGTTGTCAAAGAGAACATAAAAGTTCTTAGAAATGTTTATTTAGCAAAGCCATTGTAATCGCAAAACAAAACCGTTTGGTACATATATAAATGAACTCTTGATATTTAATTGCCATTTGGTTTATTGCAATCATCAGGGATTGCATTAAGGTAGGTTTGGGAATGACATACTTTCAGTTGTTGTCACACTTCTTTCCAAATTGCAGCTATGGAAGTAAAAAGACATACACACTTACAGTCATTGAAGAGTCATCATCTGCGTAAAGATGAACAACATTTGAGAAAAGTAGTGATGTGTCTACACTGTACACGCATTTATCACATGCTATACCTTGTTTTCAATTTAATACAGACATTACGTATTTGTGTATATTACACATGTGTAATACAAAATTGTAAGCGTTTATATTGGCTACAGGATCAATAACTAACCAATCGCATGACTTTATTTTGGTGAAATGACGTCGTCAACATGAAATGACAACTTTAAGATCCATCAGCATTTGTTTGGTCAATTAAGATGTATTTTATTTAGTTTAAAAGCATGGGATAAATAAGATATGACACTCGTTGTCATGTCATACCACATTTTATTAAANTATCCACTGAGACCTATATAATGTTAATGAGTATTAACAGGGCGGTTCTATCCACTGAGACCTATATAATGTTAATGAGTATTAACAGGGCGGTTCTATCCACTGAGACCTATATAATGTTAATGAGTAATAACAGGCCGGTTATATCTACTGAGACCTATATAATGTTAATGAGTATTAACAGGGCGGTTCTATCCACTGAGACATATATAATGTTAATGAGTATTAGCACGGCACTTCTATCCACTGAGACCTATATAATGTTAATGAGTATAAGCACGGCGGTTCTATCCACCGTCTGATCATCCAGAGCCACCCCCTAACCCCGCAAAATATCAACAATAACAAAAACTAACAACAACAAACACAAAAAACTTGAAACGTTTTTCACACACTGATGACATATGAGTCGCGTTCTAAGAAAACTGGACATTATGCATGTGCGTAAAGTGTCGTCCCAGATTAGCCTGTGCAGTCCGCACAGGCTAATCAGGGACGACACTTTCCGCTTTTATGACGTTTTTTTCATTAAAATGAAGACTGTTCTTAGCAAAAATCCAATTTAGGCAGAAAGTGTCATCCCTCATTAGCCTGTGCGGACTGCACATGCTAATCTGGGACGATACTTTATGCACATGCATTATGCCCAGTTTTCTCAGAACACGACACATATGTTCGGAAAAAGACGACTCCATTAAACAATAACTGTAGACAACAAACTTGGGGCCATATTTCAGCAAACAATTGTCACAGTTACTATTATTTTCGGTTATTCTACTTTTAACGTTTTCGCGAACATACCCATCGGTCAAAGATGAGTTGAAAACAAAAGTTTCATGCGACTACTTATTATATAGTGGACAAATCAAAAGACAATAATTCTGTCAGGAATCGTCACCGCCCGATATCCTCTTTTCACGATAATCGAAGAATCAAGCATATTCAACTGTAACAGTTTGAGCGCGGTCCACCCAGGAGTTAAAGGGGGTTCAAATTAAAAGCGTCGAGGCGTACATTGGTACGTACAGAAGGGCGGACACGTGAAATGCTTAACCCATTTATGCCTAGTGGACTCTCCCATCTTTCAAAATTGGACCAATTTATTTCCAAAATTCGGGATGTCTAGTATATTTATTTCTTTATTTAGAATATTTCTCCTTTAAGCAAACAGCGTAGACCCTGATGAGACGCCGCATCATGCAGCGTCTCATCTGGGTCTACGCTGTTTGCCAAGGCCTTTTTTTCTAGACGCTAGGCATAAATGGGTTAATGCCACCCACTGCGTGGAAGCATAATAACAACACACAACAAACAAACATGAAACACAAAAACACACGAACCTTCATTTTCGGAAAGGAGTTGTAGATGAGCTGTCTGTGTTCATCCACCATCCACACCTCGATGGCCCGCTTGTAGTTGTATTGCTCGATCAGATCCCGACCCCCGGGAAAGCTATACGGCTGCGCGCGCCTCACGTGACCAACGTGCGAGCACGGCACGTGCAGCAGGCGGCCGCCACACAGCCAGATCTGCTTGAGAAGAACGATTGGTTCAGTTAAGGAAACGTACTAATGTCCTGAGTGTAAAGTCTTGTATATACGGATCGAAACTCATTATACAAATGAGAACCTTACGAATCCGTTTCATGGCTTGTGTGTGTGTTTTTGAGTGAGACCGTTTCCAATGTTTTCATAGTTGTGTCGCATTCTGAGAAAACTGGGCAAAATGCATGTGCGTAAAATGTCGTCCCAGATTAGCCTGTGCAGTTCGCACAGGCTAATTCGGGACGATTCTTTCCGCCTTAATTGGATTTTCGCTATGAAGGGACTTCATTTAAACGAAAAATTCCATAAAAGCGGAAATTGTCGTCCCTGATTTGCCTGTGCGGACTCCACAGGCTTATCTGGGATGACAAATTACGCACAAGCATTATGCCCAGTTTTGTCAGAACGCGACACATAGGATTATTGAGACGTGTTCGAGCTCATTTTCTACGTAAACGTTTTTGAGAAAGTTTTTTTACACACTTGTCCGGTCGGTCAAGACCTCCAGATAACAAATCGGACATCATATCTATTAACTACTGCAACATTCAACGCTATTAATTGTGATAAGCAGGGTTTATAACTTTTATTGTTTATTACTTTTATAACTACACGTGTAATTTATTTAATAACACGTGATGTGTTTGTGAAACACTATGTCCCTTTTTGAGCGATTTTGACCCAAATATTTGACCTTTAACCTTGAAGGATGACCTTGACCTTGACCTTTCACCACTCAAAATGTGCACCTTCATGAGATACACGTGCATGCCAAATATCAAGTTGCTATCTTCAATATTGCAAAAGTTATGGCAAAATGTTAAAGTTTGTGCAAACAAACCAACAAACCAACAAAGCAACAGACAGGGCAAAAACAATATGTCCCCCAGTATAGACTGGGGGACATAAAAAGTAAAATGTAAGTTATATGACGTACGTATCATTACATCATGACGATGAGAAATTTATACCTTCAAACGGACCATATATCGCATATATTTTGTACCCACGGGTCGATAACTGAAGAGCATAGCTCGAATTCTGTATAAAAAATATAAGTTTTAACTTTATTCGTGTGATCACGTTGACAGCTATATATTTTAAATTTTAAATGACATAATACAGTCCGTATGTTGTGAATTAAGGAAGAAGAGTAATCAATTCTTGTGCCAAATTCGATATTATATGACAATAAATGTAGATAATATTGAATAAAAAAATTGATAAAATTATGTATGATATAAAGGGATAATACACGTTTTCGAGGGCATGATCATCTGCGGGCGCTCGAAAAATCCGAACGGATTTTGAGAGCGACCGCAGATGATCATGTCCGAGAAAATGTGTATTTTCGCTATTATTGCATTAACAAATCACACATACCAAAATAAATTAAAATAACATTGAAAATAATATGTCTTGTTCATTCGACATCGACAAAATAATTCGATTATTTCATATGACGTCATACAGTTCAAGGTTGTGTTTTACATATGCCTCACTCGGTCATCATCAGAAATGACGAGGCTTTACCTTCGGATAGGCCACTGTTTAACAATATCAATAACTTTATATGTGTCACCATCTTTTTCGAACAATAGATTGCAAAAATAGCCAGGTTGTGGCCAACAACCTGGACGCGCTTCCCGGTCAGCCATTACTAAGGGAAGTAACTGCGCGTGGACCAGTTTATGGATATAAAAAACACATAACAGGGCATAAACGGCACGTGAATCGCCTTGTTAAGACACGATTTCTCCCGTTCAAGCCCTCCTTTTGCCAAGTTTCTGCACCCCGCCAGAGGGCATTATAGATAGAATTTGTGCAATTATAGATAAACACACACAGCGCAAGTATAGTAGTTGGTATAACTAATGCTTAAGCAAACATTAATAGAGCTATGTCGCTAACGATGCAACCCTCGCACCGCTTTGTCAGCTTTATTCAATGGCAAACCAGTCAGGAATGTGTGGATCAAACCCATGACCTCACGGTCGCTAGGCAGACACCTTATCCACTACGCCAGAGCGACCTTTTAAATGCAATGTATTCACTCACCCTCCAAGCCATTTCCAGGTTCTCCCCTCCCCACACTTTCATCCCCTCGTCATACTCTCCCATCTCCTGGAAGAACTGTCGATCAATAGCGTAGGCTGGACCCACCATCACCACGCCCCTGATGAAAATATAAGAAATATGTTATATATAAAAAATAAATACAGGTCTAAGAGAGCCAAAACGTTCATTACCTTAAAGAGCTTAAAAGTAAAGAAACCCAGAAGAAGAATAACTAAACCGAAACCATAGATTAATAATGAGTAGACAATTTATCTTTTTTCTTCCATTAAAAGCTATCGGATTCATAACATTGCAGTTAAAGAATTAGAGTAATGTAAACTTTCTTCAGGAGTGGGCAATTGGGCCCCAAACAGAGGGTTCTTCTAAAATTCTGATATTTCACTTCTCTATATTGTAAACAATGGCCGAAAAGTTAAAACACGCGGCTCTTCACAGTGTGCAAATTATGTAGAAATTGAAAGGGACCTTTTCACGTTTTGGTTCATTGACAAAATTATAAAAAAAAGTTGTTTCATATTCGCACATTTTCGTTGTAGTGATATTTGTGAGAAAACAGTAATCCATTTACCATGCTCTAAAATATCCATAATATGCATCATTTGATGATTTAAAAACCTGAAAATATTAAAGGATTGCAACGTGAAACGATTGAATAAAATGGGGAGTTATGTTATGCCGACAGACCGACAGACAGACGGACAGACCAACCCACATCCAGCAAAACAATATACCCTCTCTTCTTTGAAGGGGGGCATAATAAATTGATGCAATGCATGCAATAAACTAATGAATTGAAACCCTAATAAATAGTATATGGTTCTTACGGTCTGGGTGACTCCTGTTTGGGACCCAATTGCTCACTCCTGAAGAAAGTCTCGAAGAAAAGGAGCCGCCAGTCAAAACCGTATCTGATTATGTAATATTTGTAGTACGTGTACTCCATGGAATCACTCTGGATAAAGTCCAGGTTAGCCATGGCAACGGTACTGCGGTTGTGTTTCACTTCCGTCAGAAGTGGTTGCAGCCTGCGAAAAAGACGTGCCAAACAAATGAGTCTCGCTCTGTGAAAAGGGGGTTTAACGCACATGGGTAAAGTGTCGCCCCAGATTAGCCTGTGCAGTCCGCACAGGCTTATGTTCAATGGTTATAAAAACAAATGAGTGCATAATGATGGAGATAAAAAAAAAAACACTAGAAATTTCTCCGTAGAACACTGATGCCCCCGCTATATATTAATTGACACAGAAAGGAGTGTTCTGTGAAAGACAAATTGAGAACGTTTAGGACAGCATGTATAAACCAGTCTTTTATAACTGTTGCTACACATATAGCATAGTTCACAAGTGTGACATTAATCTTTTTGCAAGCGACATAGTCGTTGCATGCAGCATGTCTTCCCAAATTGATGTAAACGTTTGTCAAATCGATATAAAGAAATAAAACTTACAATCTTAACTTCTATCAATATTCCGATATAATGACTAGCTACACAATTCAACGTGGTTGTTGCGCTCAAAAGGTCGTCTTGATAGAAAGATAATTGTGCCAATATATTTTTCAAAATCCCATTATGCACGTCATAGTTATAGCCCCTTAACACATATTAGAATTTGACGGAATATAAAACTCAATGTGACATTATTTTTTAAGTGAACGACTTTGCTGTTTCTCGTAACAAGTCGTATGTTTATATTGATTATTTGTGTCAATGTATTTTGAAATATAATAGTGCATGACACAGTTATTGACCGGACGCGAACATGTTCTTTGATCATATCCTTATGAGGAATACGCACAAACTCCGTGTTAACTGTGTGACATTAACATGTAATCAAGCGACATGTTATGTGTTGATTGGCGACAAGTCGTCTTGCCTTGCTGATCATTTGAACCAGTATATTTCGAAAACTCATAATCAATTATGCACGACAAAGTTATAAGCCGGATGCGAAATATCCTAAACATATAAATACAAAACGAACACGCACATATGAACGCTTGCGCGCACACGCACACGCACACATACACACAGAGGCAGGGATTACACTATATGCCTTGCCGCAAGTTTCATAGCAGGGGTATAAAACCCGTGATACTTATCGAGAAATTCAAGGAATAGAATTTAACCTTCAACTATAAGCTTTGGAGCAGTTAAAACTAGCCCAGGCAAAGCCATGCTTCAATAACTGAGTTACTAAAACATACCAATCAATATTGACCTCCATGTGGCTGTCAAAAAATATGATGACGTCACCGGTTGAATTCCTGTACCCGATCAGCCTCGCTTGGATGAGACCCAGGCGCTGCGGCACACGGATCATTTTCACGAGACCCACAGGGAAATGAGATTCTAAATAGGCATCCAACTTGGACTTTAACTCATCTGAAAATAGTACGGCGCTTTGAGCTTTGTAATGATTGTAAAACGTTAAACGGATACAACTACTGCAACATATACAACTACCACTGCTGCTGCTGCTGCTGCCAATGCAGTTGTTAAAACTGCTGCTGTTAATAATATATACACTTTTATTGATAAAGACACATACACATAACACAAACATGCTAAAACAGGAACATATGGCAGTGAACTTATAAAAATAGTCGCGATGAATTGAAGAAATCTACCCGAATTCGTACGTAGATAATGGATACTAATGAATCGCCCTACCTTTTACATTTAAGCCCTACATTTTGTTCATATTTCATAACTGGAAAAGGCATACATATTTGTACTGAGTTGAATTCGGTACATTGAATAAATAATGTATATAAGCTATTTGATTTATCTTTCCCAAACTTAACCACAATTTCAATTCAAGTTATTTTGTAGAAATGTGGCGTATTTTTGTGTAATTAGGATCCACAATTGTATGCAACCCTGATGTACCTTTAAAGGGTTACTGGACACCAATAACACTTACTACTTGTTACCTGCTTTCTTGATGTGGCTTTCCCCACCCTAGGGTAAAGCGAATGAATGTATAATACTAGTACCGTATCTCACCGATTCCTTTACCGTAACTAACCGTGTGCAATGGCGTCGAATCTTACATCATACCTCACTAATACCTCACTAATACTATCACCATGCCTCAAGTATACTTGCACTGGACCTTACAAATACGTCTTAAGTATTGTATTGATTAGTTCACCACACCAAACTTATATTTGTACAGTATCTAACTGATACATGAACATTACCTAATAATTGTACCGTCACTCACTAACACGTAACTCGCATCTAACTATTACTTGCACAATACCTCATGGATACACACACCGTTCCACTAAAATATATTTGTACCGTATCTCACTGCTATTTTGAACAGTACCTTTCTACACGCTCGCACTAAAACTTGTGTCGTACCTAACGAATTTGTGTACCGCATCAAACTGATGATTGCACGGTACCTTATAAATATTTGTTCAGTATGTAATTGAATCGATCAGTTTATATAATTGATCCCCATCAAAATAAAAGTAATACAGTAGCCAATGTTACTAGTACGTATAGATTATTATAATCCAAGTATGCCTTCAGTGCACACTTGGTGAGTTATTTGCACGAGGGCTTTAGCCCGAGTGCAAATAAACACAAAGTTTGCCAATAACCACTGAAGGCACACTTTCTCCATATAATGACCTGTTTATTGCATATGTTCATCATTTTATACTTAATACTTAGCGTGTGTTATCTTTTATTACATAATTATCATCCTATTTGTTCCTTCACTAAAATATATTACCGAACCAGCTTTCCGTTCTTTTATTTTCATTCAATTGATTACGCAATTTATGACGTATCTATCGTGTATGACGTAATGTCTGTGACGAAACACACCAGTTTAAGATTGACTCTCTGAATTTTTACGACAACAATTTTACAATTTGTTCTCAAGTCATAATTTTATGAATGGATTTATACTGACCTGGTACGAAATATACATTAGGATTCACCCGTATAAAATGTAAACCGATCCGCAAAATACACAAGAAGCGTGCAAGCGTCTGGCTAACTAAGTGATCAACATCCACCCAGACGCCATGCAGCCTCAGTTTTATGTAGTTGAAATGTAAACCCCTTAAATACATGAGGGGAGGAGGGTGGTACCTATCAGGTGAATATAAATCCATTCATAAAATTATTACTTGAGAACAAATTGTAAAATTTTATTCCATGATTTATACTCACATGATGCGAAATATAAATTAGGATGATTTCTAAGCAATAAAAGCATGCTTACCCCAATATATATGGTGGTGGTCATGTATTTGCAACTTCTTGTTGACTATTAACATGATCTTCTACTTGAAGTTTGTAGATTATACTAATCCTTGGTAATCAACCCTTTTATAATACAAATGTACTGTGTAGAAATATCTTTTCCTGCACGATCCGCATAAAATGAAACTTTAATCTACAGTTTATGATACGTTCACTGAGATCCTAGTTGTAGAGCACTAGGAGTTACATTCCTAACATAATACTTTATAAATGTACTTCCACTTGCCCAATCTGCTGCTTCCAGTATTGACTTAACCGAAGCACCATTATAAAAAGCCCATGATGGACCTATAGAACGTGTAGAATGTGCATTAAGTTTTTTCTTTGAACTGTCATCAGCTTCCTGAATAGTCTTCACAATATAAGAAGATAATGTTTTTGCTGATGCCTTTTGACGAGGTGCATTCACTGTCAAGAATAAACTAGTCTCGTCTCTGCCATTTTTATTCCTGAATTTTTCTGTTTGTTTAAGATAAATAGCAATGGCCCTTTTTGGGTCAAACAGTTTGTTCTGATTAAACGTAGGAACAAATATATTAACTGGTTTGTGTCCAGGTCGGTCTTGCTTAGACAATTCTTGTCTTACAAACGTTATTCCTTTGGCTTGATCTGACACGGCACCTTCTCCCAGCCTTAACGCCTGAAGGTCGCTGACGCGTCTGTACGTGGTGATCGCTGTAAGAAAAACAGCTTTATAAGTGATATATTTAAGCGAAGTTTTCCTCATAGGTTCAAATGGAAATTTGTGTATGGCTGTTAAGACTTTGGGAAGATCCCACTCTGGAAGCAATCTACTAATGGGAGGTCTCAAGTTAAACACTCCTTTCAGAAGTCTGATTACATATGGATGTTGACCAACTGGAGTATTGTCAATAGGAGGTAATACAACAGAAAGCATTGACCTATAGCCTGCGATTGTTCTGTATTGTAAACCTTCTTCGTATAGAGAAGTTAGAAAGTCTGCACAGTCAGTTAAAGATGCTGAATATTTATCAATTTCCCGTTCAGAACACCAGCGACTGAATTTGATAAACTTGGATGAATAATCTTTTTTGTGTTCCTGCTCTCCAACTGGCTGTGAGCAGTGTTCTAACTCTCTTTGAAAAGCCTTTATCTCTGAACGATTCGTTGATTGAAGCCATGCAGTCAGATTGAATACTTCAGGGTTTGGGTGAAATATTTGAGTTTGTGGTTGTTGTAGTAATTTTGGAACAACTGGTAACTTCAGTGGATGGGCTACACTCATTTCCAACAGTTCCGGAAACCAATGGCGTCTCGGCCAAAACGGAACGATCAGTATAATTTTGCAATGGTACTGTTTCATGTACTGAATGACTCTGGGAATGAGACATATAGGTGGAAAAGCATAGGCAAACATTCTTTCCCATGGATTCGTTAATGCATCTATAGCTAGAGCTTCTGGATAGGCAATCCATGAACAAAACATCAGTGTTTTCCGATTGTGTACTGAAGCAAACAGATCGGTCTGAGGTTTTCCCCATCTGTGAAAAATTTGGTGTACTACAGAATAATGAAGGCTCCATTCTGTTGGTTTAATTCGAAAACGACTGAGCTGATCGGCTAAAATATTTAACCTGCCTGCAATATGAGCAACTTTTAATGATATGTTGTTTTGAATTGCAAACTGCCAAATCTGCCAAGTCTGGTAGCAGAGTTGTGGAGATTTTGTCCCCCCTTGTTTGTTCAGATACTGTACACAAGTTACATTGTCTTTTCGTATAAGAACCCTCTGATTGCTTAAAAGTGGCTGAAACCTCTGCAATGTTATGAAAATTGCTTCCATTTCCAGACTGTTTATGTGTTTTAAGGACTGCTCTTGTGACCATGTTCCCTGAATCATTTGATTCCCCAGACATGCCCCGTATCCTGTCATGGATGCATCGGTCTCTAGAACTTTGTTCGCTGTCCATGGTTTAAAAGATTGGCCTATCATAATGTTGACTGGATTTAACCAACATGACAGATGTTTCTGCAAGTGAACTGTGATAGGAATTAGATAATCCAGATCTTTTGTACTGGGTCTCCAGAAATGCAGAAGATGTAATTGTATGGAACGCATGTGAAGTCGAGCATGTGGTATTAGATTCAAACACGAAGCCATAAGACCTAGTAGTTGTAAATATTGCCGTGCTGTGGACAGACTGTTTGCTATAATGTCCTGCACTATTTGAGCAATCTTTCTGCTCCTTTCCAATGTGGGAGTGACCAAACCCAATTTTGGATTGAAAAGCCCTCCAATGTATGTTATCTGTTGAGTTGGTACCAACATAGACTTCTTGACATTTATTATGAAGCCTAGTTCGATCAGGAGATATATTACCCTCTCTAGATCCCGTTTGAGCCTTAATTTGAGATGACTTAGTGCTAACCAGTCGTCTAAATAAACTGCTAGACGCAAGCCCTGTCTCCTTATGTAGGCTGCGACTACAGACACTATTTTTGTAAAGGTTCTTGGTGCTGACTTTGGGCCGAATGGTAAGGCTACAAACTGGTAAACTGTTTTTGCTACACAAAAACGAAGATACTGGCGATGTGGGACAAAAATTGGGATGTGTAAATAAGCATCCTTCAGATCTATTGAGGCTGCAAAATCTCCTTTCCGAACTAGATTCAAAACTGATTGCATTGTATCCATTTTGAAAAGCTGTGTTTTTAAATACCGGTTTAGGGGTCTCAAGTTTATTACTGGTCTCAAATCTCCAGTTTTCTTTTCTACTAAAAAGAGCTTACTGTAGAAACCGCTCTGAATTTGGTTCTGAAGAACAGTTCCTATTGCTTTTTTTCTGCAATAACTCGTCTACCTCCTGAAGTATAATATGTGAATTGTGTTTATTTATTTTTGTTTGTTTTACCCCATTGAATGCTGGTTTTGTTAGAAATTCTATTTGTAGCCTTTTTTGATGATATTGAGAACCCATTGATCCTCTTTTATTTGTTGCCATTTTTGATAGAAATGTTTGAAGCGACCCTCAAGTGGTATTTCTGGTTTCATCATAATCAAGTCATTGTTTAAATTTTGGGCGAAAAGAACTTACCGTAGCAGTTCTTGGTGTATTAGGCCTGGGCACCTTAGGAATTGTGAACCCTGCCAATGATCTGGGTTGTCTGCTCTGGTGCGTGTCCCCGTATGCAGGTCTACGGGATCTGTCATCCGCACTCTTATGACTAAAGCGTGGCCTCTTCCATTGAGCACCTGAAGCTGTGGCCGAACTAATCGGAAATTTCCTTTTCCGGTCAACCTCTGGGAGCAAATAAGACAACTGCTTGTTTATTTCTTGTCTATCTTTCAACTTTTTCTCTAGTCCTCCACCAAACACACCATTATGTGTCAATGGTAACTCCCAAACATGTGTCTTGATATCTTAAAACTCATTCAGTCCAGTATCTGCCATGGCAGCACGCCGTCTAATCAAATGATTTTATGATCCACATCGTGCAGTTTGATCTAGGGACTTATTACTCATCGCAAAAATATCCCTAACACATTGAATTTCTAAGTCCATATTTGGTGACTTGTCTTGCAACAGTGTAAGCAAATTTCCCAACGCATGCTGAATGTACACATTGACTATAATGCCCAAACGAGCTGCATGTTGTCCCTGATATGACATTTGTTTCAAGTGATTTTAGTGGTTGGGTATGTAGTGACTGACACTTAGTGCCAGCCTTAGATCCAAACCGCTTCAACAAGAGGATTTCGACAATGTCGTCCAAACTTGGAACTTTTAGCATTTCCTCTGTGCTGTCACTGACAGGTAATGAATTCTTGTAAGAGTCTCTATATGCAGAGATCTTTGATGGTTCTGTACTTCTCCAAGACTGTTTCAAAATATTCATTTGACATTAATCCAAAACAATGCCCTCATCTGACTTATGTTCACCTACTGCATCCTCTCCAAATAGATCAGTCGACAATTTTTCAGTCTTAGAACTGTACTTTGTAAAACTCTCTTTACCAGCGTCCTCACACTGGTTTACTATAGTATCACCATCACTGTGACTGGAATCGTCAGACAACCCCAACAGGTCCTGACGTTCTGTTTGTCCCGGTTGCAATGCCAGAGTGTCAAAATTGTCCACAATAGGTCTCCTACACCCACCAAAAGTGGTGTTATCTTGACCTGTGTTCGTACATTGCGTGGCCGAATCACCAATTTCCGAAATACGAATAGCCGATGGCGTATCCGAAATACGACTATCCGAAACAGTAGCAATGAACACCGGATTACCTTTTGAATCTTGTCCTTTATTTGACATCGAATTCCTCGACATATTTTCGAAGAGAGACAATAAACTGTCAAACTTAGTGTTCAGAGACGTAACATTGTCTTTTAAACTGTCCAAGTCTTTTTTGGAAGCACGTAGCGTTCGTTTTCGACTCGGATTTGACCAAGAGGATTTCGTCGAAATCTGTTCTTCCATCACGGATTCTGAATCAATTTCGCCGTGTTCATAATCCGAAATTGCATTATCAGACATAATGTCGATAAATAAATTCACTAACTTGCACACATTAATGAAAATTGCAGAGCAAATCACTCGTGGTTTACACTTCAACGCATAAAATAAAACTGAGGCTGCATAGCGTCTGGGTGGATATTGATCACTTAGTTAGCGGACGCTTGCACGCTTCTTGTGTATTTTGCGGATCGGTTTACATTTTATACGGGTAAATCCTAACGTATATTTCGTATCAGGTGTGTATAAATCATGGAATAAAATTCGGACGTTGTGATTAATTTAACAGTAAAATATTTATTTAAAAAAGCATCGGACGAATCCAAAACGTATTTCGGATTGTGTGTTTGTAGTGTATTATTGGAAACTTCAAGAGGAATTAAAGAAATCATTCCGAGCAGTCATTCGATTTTGTAAAACGTTTCAAAAAGAGTTGTTTGAAATGAATAAAGATAATGGGGTGGAAAAAAAGAAAATGGAAGTGCATATCGGTGTAATTGTATTATTATAAGCATTGGATTGAAGATGTCATTGAGGTAAGATTGTCGTTTACAAAAATGTGATGTTGGATGACTCCTGTTAAACTAAAAGCTCAAATAGTGTCATCAATCTCATCTACAGTACAGTTTTAGATGAAATCGTTTTTTTTTCATCATTCTTATTTTGTGCTACGTTATTTTTTATTATTATTATTTTGTTGATTTGTGGCTTAATTTTATTTATCACCGTTGGAAAAGACTGTCCGATATTGTTTTTTTGTGCATTGACATATTCATATGTATCAGGTTCTGCTAAATTATCTCCATTATTTTCAATGATGCTGTCTTATTCTAGTAAACGATTCGATAGCAATTCCAAAACCCGTTCAGACGCCATTTTGTTTTGAAGCTCCGGTCGCCAATTTTTACATAACGTCAACGCGTGCCGACGATCCGCCGTTACCGGACAACAGGTGCGAGATAACCGGAAGTTTGCAAATAACCGA
Organism: Dreissena rostriformis; assembly: GCA_007657795.1. Classification (NCBI taxonomy): domain Eukaryota; kingdom Metazoa; phylum Mollusca; class Bivalvia; order Myida; family Dreissenidae; genus Dreissena; species Dreissena rostriformis. The sequence continues at coordinate 126,591 of VMBQ01001281.1, read as the reverse complement.
TTTTGGCACAGTGTGCCAATAACTGGTTATTTGCACACTTGCTCAATACCGAGATTTTCACAAGTTATTCGCGAAAAACGGCCAATTTTGTTACTAAATATAGTAACATATGCAATAACTAACTAATAATTGTATCGTATCTCACTAAAACCAAACAAATTGTTGTACCGTATCGCCCTAATACGCACACTCTACCAAATTAAAACTCACGTACCCATTTGACTCCCATCATCGACCAGGATGATTTCCTTGATCAGTTTGCGCGGTGTCCGGTTCACAATGCTGTAGATGGTCCGCAGCAAGATGGACGGCCACTCGTCGAAGAAGGGAATGATGATACTGGCTGTAGGAAGATCGCTCTCGTACGTGACTGACCGGCAGCTGTAATATTATAGAACGAGGTGGGATTGTATGTATGGTTTGCATATATGCATATACATGTAAATCTCATTAGAACCCGTTACATGAAATTGGGAGAAAAGTAATCTAATAAAGCATATGGTAATATAAAATATAAGTAGATCGGAAAGGCGGACCTGTTCGTTGATGTGGTCAACTATTTTGGTACACCATCCGATATTATGATTCGAATTAATGCTTTTTGTTTTGATTTAAAATCTTAATTTAAAGAAGAATATTACACGGAAATGACAATTGCATGTGTGAATGTTTGGCAAATAACCCGGTTTATTTTTAATGACGATTTTATCAATTCAAATGTTTGGGATTTATCGGAAACAAGAGGGTCAAATGCCATATATTGTACACCTGAGACCCAAAGAAACTGAACTTTGAGGTTGCCGTGGCGTAATGGATATTGTGTCCGCCTAGCGATCGGGAGATCATGGGTTCAATCCCCACTGTGGGAGCGTTTCTTTAGATCTCCCCCATAGACACCAAGTACTGGTTCTAGTCCTAGCAAACGGACTCGAGAGCATTTCTAATAAGCCTGAGGCTTTCGATGCAATCGAGCTAAACTAAATAGGTGTAAACTACACTAAATGAACTGAACTGTTAGATAAATGTTTGCGATTTTCCGAGAACCTTTTAGAATGCAGCGAACATTTAATTAGATAAAGTATTTGGAGCACGTGTAATGATGATTGAGCAACAATTTGGCCTCTTGATTAAAATTTTCCCAACGATCTAGTTTTGATTCCATGTCACCCAGTACAGAATTCAGCCAAGAGACGAAAGGGATAAATGTTTATAAAAATGGAGCAAACATGAATCCTCTGTTGTATAGGTGCGATCAGTAGGTCAACGAGCGACAACTTAGGCTACCTTTTTTGCATTGCATACAAAACATTTGAATCTGTGGCTAATGACGAGTGGTTAAGTCTGGATAACTTCAGACAAAACAACAAAACTAAATCAAAGCTTTCCCTGAAATCTTCAATTAGCGACCAAATGAGACCATTAAAAACTACGACGACGACGACGACGTGACCAATAAGAAACAAAAACAATACCCATAACAAAACTGCACGCTTACCCATCGAATCTTGAGTCCGGTACCATCCGGTTTAGAGGTATTTTGTCGCTGGCCAACACGTTTAGGTTAAACTGCTTGATTAGCTTGCTGGCTTGCTCTTTCTCCTTGCCAACAAGGTGAACTCCCCACCCGCTCTCACCTGGCATATTCAGGTCGTTTTTGCCGTAATCGTCTATAAGGGCATTGCCCGTTTTGACCGAAGGGTCTTCTTGACATTCTGACCATGTTAACTGATGGATATTTATGTCAGTGATATTCACAAATTCGTGTGTCGTTTGATTAAGTAAAATTAACACAAGGATGATGACAAACATGAAGTATAGGTACCGAAAGGCACATCGCATGCGCAAGTTATGTTGTCTGATCATCTTGTATGTTGATGTTTGTTGAGGATGAGGTATTTATTTAGGCGGGTACGTTTGCTTCCGAACGGTCACTTTGTTTGTCGTGATTTGATAATATTGGTAATTATGCTGAAAATAAAACCAACATCAAACTTACTAGAAACAAAAGCTAAAAACAAAACATAAACTTACTACCTGTAATAACCAATATTACTGCAAACATTTCCGTCATGTATTCCGTTTGGCGCACGTATTTGGTATGCACCTGATTAACATTAACCGTTTCGAAAATTATGGACTTAAAGATTCTATTTACATTTGAACAAAACGGTGAAAACTAACCATGACTCAAAAACGATTTGACATTTCTGTAGTTAAAGGTGGAAGGCTGGATACCACCAAAAGTGAAGACCAACCACATAATTTGCACGTTTGCATATGATTGAAAGTATACGATGGGCTTTTAGAATTGCATTTAACATAACGGTAACATTAAACCATTGCTGTTGAAAAGTTTGTATCGGTTCAAATGTGTGTGTTTCTGTAACACGCTTTAACTTTTGGACAAACACCTATAGTTTTTGCAATACACAATAAACGCTTGGATGCGTTTTGTTATTCCTGGACTTTAATTCATACGAAGTCTGTTTTAAATACACAAGTTTTACAATGAATCGTGCTGATAAGAAGAGGGTTGAGAGGTACGGTTGTACACTACACGTAGATCTCTCTGTATTTCCTGTCTGTAAAGGGAACGCTTTGCAAAGTTTTTTTTCTTTATTAATCAAGTGATCCCAGGGTGATACCAGGTTTGACCACAGAGGCCTGATATGCACAAACGATATAGAGGACTACTTTCCAATGTTACATACAAACAATTATAAACATATGAGCGTCATATATCATATAGTTATGTATCATAAACATTAAATATAACGATCGAAATGTCAAAAATTCTAAACAAGAAAACATAATTGTACAAACAAAAACACCAAGAAGAAAGATATTAAAATCAACCAAAATTTGCAAAAACAATCAAAACTATCCGACGGAATAAATGTGTGTCGTGTTCTGAGAAATGCATGTGCGTAAAGTGACATCCAAGATTAGCCTGTGCAGTCCGCACAGGCTAATCCGGGACGACTCTTTCCGCCTAAACTGGATTTTCGCTAAGAAGAAACATCGTTTAAACGAAAAATTCCATAAAAGCGGAAATTGTCGTCCCTGATAAGCCTGTGCATACTGCACAGGCTAATCTGGGACGACAATTTACGCACAAGCATTATGAACAGTTTTTTCAGAACACGACTCATATAGACCAGCTCCTGAAAGCTCCTAGAGACCGCCAGTTGTTACCTTGACCACATACCAGCAGCACAAACATAGTAATCCGCATGCACATACGACATGAACTGCAAATGTCAACACTCGAAAATGTGAACACACCGATCCAGGAGAATATGACTAAGCTACAATGGCGTAGCATGAGTAACAACCTTGTCTTCGTTTGAGTCCTAAATAGCAACGTGAGTAATAACTTTTACGGAGCTACATGACTCTTGTGAAACCTTTTTTTGCGACGATTTCTTACAGAACGGATAGAAAACTGTATATTTATTAATAGGAAAGATGACATACGCATCATTAACATAACCTTTGCACGTGTTCATCGGATAACTGGTGGCTTAAACATAACAAATCTACACTGCCCGATAGTAAAATTAGAAAATACTGTGGCCGTAAAAAGATTGGATGAGTGGGTATCCATCGTCATCAAAGATGTCAGACTGCTATATAAATAAACAGAGTCCACCAGAGAGAGAGGAACTCCGACGACGATTATTTGTTCGATCATGCAACAGTATAAAAGTGAGCCTTTCAATGAATTAAAAATCAATTGAAGCGTGATAACATGTAATTAGGAAACAAGGTGTAAAATATATCGCGAACAGCTCATAAAAAGACATATATACAACATAACACCCAGCCAATATCCTCTACGCCATGGACACAACAACCGAACGTGCCCATTATTTCCGAATTATTAACAGTTTCGAGATACTAAAAGGTACACGCCGCAAAGGCGCAGACCGCTGACTTAACGTTCATCCCGATTCCCGCTCGACGAAGTACTGAACAGGCCTCGGGTGTAATATGTCAGTTACCGTCTTCCACCGCCCCTGTACAATAGCCCGAGTTCCTCGAGCACCTCGAGCAAAGTGAAACACGATTATCTCAGCTTAACTCAACTGTGCAACAGGACGCCTAGGGAGAGAACCGAAATACCTTACATAACAATGAACACGAAACCGACCGTCGTGTGTGAGGATTACAATTTATCTCGTTGAATGTTAACGGCCTGAGATCACAGCAGATTTGTCCAGAGTTCTGTTTTATGTTTATGACATTTCGAAATTGTTTTCAATAAACAAAAGCTGACGATTATCATGATTTAAAAATACATGGGTTTAAATTGCAGTAAGAAAAACCTGAAAATAATTATCTTAGCGTAAATCAGGTGGCATATCACTCGCTGTTAAACACGATATCTGTAAATATGTTACCGTTATTCAGTCATTGTACATTTGTGTTTTGGTTCAAAATGTCTTAACATTTAACTAAACATGGGGATATACTGCGTAAGGTTGTATATGTACCGCCTGAAACTATGTGTATTTAAACGATGAACCGCCTTCCGATATCCAGTTCAAAATTGATAATTGTATAGATAAATACTGTTATATATGCATGTTTGGTGCTTGGAACAGTCAACCAAAACAGTAAGCATATTATGTTCAACATGATGATTTTTTTGTGAATTAGACAAAGATGGCCTTTACAACGATTTAATATTTTATAAGAAGCCATTTTTAAAATCGATTACGACTGCCACTTGAAAGAAGCAAGATAACATGGTGAATGGTTTTGTTTACACGTTAATAAATTTCTTTATTTTTTTTTAAAGAGTGTACAACTAAAATGGCAAACCAAATGGTGACTATATGGCTAATATCACTTGTAAAAATTCAAAAAGTATCATGACAGTGATTGTCACTGATAACAATACATATACATGTTTAAATGA